>WNWK01006282.1:0-107805 GCA_009830355.1 Cherax destructor
CCACGGAGTTAGGCACAGAAAGACTTTAAGCTTATTAACAACCCATCAGAGTGCCTTGTAACAGATACTAAATAGAGTAAAGCCTGCTTGACCCTAGTTACTTCTTCCCTTCATATTAAATCCTAACCAGAGCTGCATATGATTTTATCTGTCGTGGAAATCTCCCACCACATAATGGTACCTGCCCACGGGGTACGGTTCACTTAAGATATCTAATTTCAATTTGACTGTCATACACTTTTAATAGATTTGATACTTTTAAAAGGGAATTATTGCATTAGGATAAAACTTGTTCTCCAGATACTCCACTAATTTTTAGTAAAATTCATATCTTTATTTTATCATTCCAGACTATTTTTGACGTTTTTCCAGTATTGTATCTTAATATTTTTCCAATAGAAAATGTCAGTATGTATTTCAAATTAATATTTTACTTATTCTTCGCATGTATTCCCGTGTCTACTGTTCTCTCTTATTTACTTTTCTTAAGTGTCTTCCAGGACGAGCACCTAACTTCCTCAGTGACGCAGTGCGTGTTGAGCTCTTGCGACGCTATGGAGGGACCTACCTTGACCTGGACGCCTTGACCTTGCAACCTCTTCCTGACCTCCATGCATACGTTGGTCGGATTTATACCAAAGAGATAAACGGTGGAGTCTTGACCTTCCCCCCACGACATCCCTTGATCCAGGTGGGATCGGTGATTCATGTTGGGTCCTGGATAATATTGGATCATGTTTGGCTAGAACTATGCTGGGTCAGAGATGATGCTCTGCACAGAGCACGTTTAGTCAAGGATCAATTTCGATCATAAACCATTTTGGGGCAGATAAACTTTTGTTTTATGAAGTCAGGGTACATTCTGGCTCGGGAGTCTTGCCAGGTTGACTAGTTATAAAAAATCATTGTCAGAAATGTCATTTTCAGGTAAGATATCATGCTAGTTCAGGATCCATGCTGGGGTCAGGAAATAATTAAGTTAGGTTCCATATTAGGACAGGGGTTAACTTACTCTAGATTCAGTCACTTGTTTTTCCACGTTTATTTATAAGAGTCATCAGCACATTCATATTTTCTCCGAATCTATTCGTTTGACTGACAAACTGTTATCCTGAATTTGACCTCTGACACCCCACAGGGAGTTGTGGATGACATACCACGAGTGTTCGATCCCAACAATTACAACAGTATTGGTCCTGCTCTCATCACTACCCACCTGCATCAACTGTGTCCTGAGAACTTCGCCACTCCCAGGGACATCAACAGTACAGTAATAGACACTTGCCACGGCATCACCATCTACCCAAGCAGTGCCTTCTACCCTGTCCTCCCGATACCTCCCTTCACCGAGTTACATAAAGTCTTCTTAAATGGCGAGGGACTTGGAGTCAAGTTTGTGGAGTCAACAAATTCCTACTCACTCCATCTTTTCAGCTCTTTTACAAAACCGGAGGCGATGTTTCTTAGAGGAGACTCCATCCTGGAGGAAGTGGCCAAGAAGAATTGCCCAAAAGTGTATCACTTTCTTCTTACCCATAATATGGCACTCTGAGATTTACTTTTAAGTTAAAACCCCTGATGATGATTTTCCTTACTGAAAGGTTCTCGTTCAGGCGAAATAGGTTAGTTCACTCTTTGTAATACAAGACTGCAAATACAGTGTTTCATGACAAAGTTCTTGCAGTGTATGAAGAAATTTGTGACTAACGGGTGACATTTTCGTGCTAACAACACTCCTAACAAATATGTTAATTAGTTCTTTCTAGTTTATATTGTTATTTCATTCATACATATTTTTCAGTTTGGCGTATATACTGAGAAACATTAATGTACATATATTCAGTTAACCTAAGTTATTTTCTTCAACATTTTATGATTCTTCCCTTATCGAAAAATATAGACAATAAAATAAACCAATGTAATATGTCAATATATCTTGTTAACAAAAATAAAACAGAACTTTCGATCAAATATCCTAAATATATTTGTAACAAAATATGCTTTTATACAACTGACATTATATACAGTTAATTTTCCCCTATTTACAGTTTAGTTTCTAAACCCTTCATTCATATGATTATAAAGTACCATCCAAAGATCTGCTACAAGCACTGATCGTTTCTGTACCACAACTGTTAAGGGCTCCATCTCTACAGTCGTTGGATTAGCTGAATACACATACAAAGCAGGTGGTAACAACTGCTTAATGGCATGATCAGTTGTTGCCACCAGATTCATTTACTTGTGTGAATCCTATACTCCGTAGTTCTGCAACTCCTACTGCACCTGTTGTCTGTGCGACAACACAAGATGAAACACATGTCCAGTCACATCCATCACCTAGGGTCAGTGCAGTGAGTAATCCCACCGCTGCCACCATTTATTGGAGAATTCTTCGAGTGAAAAGTAACGTAGGAATAATACTAATAGAAGGACTGTTGTACTTATATTGGAGACTAAGACGGAGCCCAGCCTTAGTGTACGTCTGCCGTGTATGCCTGCCTAATCATGACTACCTCGAAATATGGCCAGCAGGGCGATGTTCAAATGGGCATTGCGTGACACTGTGATGGACAAGGACCCACAAGGGATGACACATAAAGGAATACATATTACTGACAGTTTATGACCAGTATTCAACTGAAGTTTTCAACTGCCTCCCAGAATACATAAGGGGAATTACTAATAGACCCCTGGCTGTCTTCAAGAAGGCACTGGACAGGTACATAAAGTCAGTACCTGACCAGCCAGGCTGTGGTTCATACATCAGGTTGTGTGCAGCCAACAGTAACAGCCTGGTTGATCAGGCCCTGATCAACATCTTGTTCTGCTACCAACTACAATGGAATAAGGCCCCAGTACAGTGGACCCTCGGTTTTGGAGCTTAATCCATTCCAGAAGGTTGCTCTAAATCTGAAATGCTCGAAAACCAAAGTGCATGGTGCACCATGCACTGAGCGTCACTCAGGCTCCGTGCACCATGCACTGAGCGTCACTCAGCCTCCGTGCACCATGCACTGAGCGTCACTCAGCCTCCGTGCACCATGCACTGAGCGTCACTCAGGCTCCGTGCACCATGCACTGAGCGTCACTCAGCCTCCGTGCACCATGCACTGAGCGTCACTCAGCCTCCGTGCACCATGCACTGAGCGTCACTCAGCCTCCGTGCACCATGCACTGAGCGTCACTCAGCCTCCGTGCACCATGCACTGAGCGTCACTCAGCCTCCGTGCACCATGCACTGAGCGTCACTCAGCCTCCGTGCACCATGCACTGAGCGTCACTCAGCCTCCGTGCACCATGCACTGAGCGTCACTCAGCCTCCGTGCACCATGCACTGAGCGTCACTCAGCCTCCGTGCACCATGCACTGAGCGTCACCAGCCTCCGTGCACCATGCACTGAGCGTCACTCAGCCTCCGTGCACCATGCACTGAGCGTCACTCAGCCTCCGTGCACCATGCACTGAGCGTCACCAGCCTCCGTGCACCATGCACAGAGCGTCACTCAGCCTCCGTGCACCATGCACTGAGCGTCACTCAGCCTCCGTGCACCATGCACTGAGCGTCACTCAGCCTCCGTGCACCATGCACTGAGCGTCACTCAGCCTCCGTGCACCATGCACTGAGCGTCACTCAGCCTCCGTGCACCATGCACTGAGCGTCACTCAGCCTCCGTGCACCATGCACTGAGCGTCACTCAGCCTCCGTGCACCATGCACTGAGCGTCACTCAGCCTCCGTGCACCATGCACTGAGCGTCACTCAGCCTCCGTGCACCATGCACTGAGCGTCACTCAGCCTCCGTGCACCATGCACTGAGCGTCACTCAGCCTCCGTGCACCATGCACTGAGCGTCACTCAGCCTCCGTGCACCATGCACAGAGCGTCACTCAGCCTCCGTGCACCATGCACTGAGCGTCACTCAGCCTCCGTGCACCATGCACTGAGCGTCACTCAGCCTCCGTGCACCATGCACTGAGCGTCACTCAGCCTCCGTGCACCATGCACTGAGCGTCACTCAGCCTCCGTGCACCATGCACTGAGCGTCACTCAGCCTCCGTGCACCATGCACAGAGCGTCACTCAGCCTCCGTGCACCATGCACTGAGCGTCACTCAGCCTCCGTGCACCATGCACTGAGCGTCACTCAGCCTCCGTGCACCATGCACTGAGCGTTACTCAGCCTCCGTGCACCATGCACTGAGCGTCACTCAGCCTCCGTGCACCATGCACTGAGCGTCACTCAGCCTCCGTGCACCATGCACTGAGCGTCACTCAGCCTCCGTGCACCATGCGCTACAATAGTCGCAGACAACTCCCCCTGTGGTTGTTTTGCATATGTTATAGTTGTCGGCAATTATTACATCGTGAATCCCACTCGCTATGACTTAGTCGTAGTCGTCGTTGTTGTTGTTGTTTGTACTCACCTATTTGTGGTTGCAGGGATCGAGACATAACTCGTGTTAGGTACCATTTTGTCCTAGACACATGTCGATTAGACACTAGGCCTGTTGTATGTATGTGTGAGTGTGTGTAATGAAACACTTAGAAATGTTTCCGCCCCGTCGGGAATAGAACCCGGGCCCTCCGTGCGTGAAGCGAGAGCTCTAGCCACCATGCCATCGGGGCGTGTGTGTGTGTTAGTTACCATTTTGTCCTAGGCACATGTCAATTAGACACTAGGCCTGTTGTATGTATGTGTGTGTATGTGTGTAAGGAAACACTTCGAAATGTTTCTGCCCCACCGGGAATTGAACCCGGCCCCTGTGTGTCTGTGTGTGTGTGTGTGTGTGTCTGTGTGTGTGTGTGTCTGTGTGTGTGAGTGTGTCTGTGTGTGTGTTTGTGTCTGCTTTTGGTACAGTGATAGAGAGAGCAAGCTCTGCTAGTTATATTAGTTACCTACGTGTCTTGCCCTATACCTGCAGAGGGTTTCCTGGAGTTTACCTGGAGAGAATTCCAGGGGTCAACGCCCCCGCGGCCCGGTCCGTGACTAGGCCTCATGTTGGACCAGAGCCTGATCAACCAGGCTGTTACTGCTGGCCGCACGCAGTCCAACGTACGAACCACAGCCGGGGAGCTTGTAAACATAACTAGCTCATACTTGAAACACCAACCTTATTACTATAATTAATATTAGTATTATTACTATTACAACTTCCTTCTTCCTCTTCCCGACTTGTTTTTTGGTCTGTGTTCATTCTAGCTCATTTGTGACCTGACTGTGGTCCAGGACCGTAAAACGTCTTCATAAGTCTCGACTCTCATATCTGCGTTATTTGTGAATTGTTCCAGCCATAATACAGTGACTTTAATTCTTAATTTCTTGTATATTTTCATATTGCCACATACTATGTGAATGTTGTTTATTAGCCTCAGTGATAAGGTGTAGGGTGGTGCTATGGTGTGGTGTGAGGTGGTATACCTGGAGGGGGTTTCGGGGGTCAATGCCCCTGCGGCCCGGACCATGACCAGGCCTCGTGGTGGATCAGGGCCTGATCAACCAGGCTGTTACTGCTGGCCGCACGTAAACCGACGTAAGAGCCACAGCCCGACTAGTCAGGTATTAACTTTAGGTGCCTGTCCAGCGCCTTCTTGAAGACAGCCAAGTGTCTATTGGTAATCCCCCTTATGTATGCTAGGAGGCAAGTGAACAGTCATGGGCCCCCTGACACTTATTGTGTTGTCTCCTTGCGACATGCGATGTTGTGTTGTGTCCTTTGGTGTTGGGTGGCGTTAAAGGGTCGTTTGTTGTGGTGCGGTGTTGGGTGGCGTTAAGGAACGAAGCATTATTAAACCTGTAATGGAAAAAGAGGGAAAACTCATGTGCGTCATTCAGCTCAAGGAGTATTGGACGCTCGGTCGCCCAGTGCTAATCACGTGACAGCAGCCCATCTTACCCACAGACATCCTGCCACTGTTGTAAGAAACAGTCAAATGGGTGGCTGTTGACGGAACCTTGAACAGTTGAAATATAAAAACTTGTGAACAGTAGCGTAAAAAAACAGGATTACAGAGGTTACAAAGACCTATTGTGGCCTCTGTAATCTTATTTTTCTGCGCTACCACTCACAGGATGAGCACAGGGTGCACAATAAACTAGCTACCCCTCACAGGATGAGCACAGGGTGCACAAAAAAAACTAGGCTGCTCACGAGGTGTAACTAAACTGACACTATTCAGCGAGCGGCGCACAGTGGCTGTCTGTTTTATGTTCGCAAGGCACACTATTTTATCGTCTTTTATTTCATATTTATAGTTTTTCCGCTGTAATCTAATCCAGACTAACGTAATAATATTGGTAGAATTACCGACAATATGTTAAGTAAAAGGACACAAATGCAACTAATGTGACATTTTATTGTGGCAACGTTTCGCTCTCCAGGAGCTTTCTCCAGCTAGCATGGCCATGCTAGCATGGCTAGCATGGCCATGCTAGCCATGCTAGCTGGAGATTCGTCTGTAAAAACTTGCATTTGTGGACACAGTGGTGCCTATGCTAACCTTCCTATGGTGTAGAAATATACCTAGTTGGATGAATCTTATTAAGCTAGCTGGCCCAGTGGCTTACGCGACGGTCTGGAGTTTTGAGACTCTCTGACCGCGGGTTCGAACCCCACCCGTGGTATGTGGTTTGTTTGCAATCGTGTCATTACGATTTCGTGAGTCACTTTCCTATATCCTTTCTAAATCTAAACTTATCTAACTTGAATCCATTATTGCGGGTTCTCTCTTGGAGAGATATCCTCAAGACCTTATTTATATGCCCTTTGTTAATACCCATTTTCCACTTGTATACCTCGATCATGTCTCCCCTCATTCTACGTCTTACAAGTGAATGTAATTTAAGGGTCTTCAATCTTTCTTCGTAAGGAAGATTTCTAATGCTATGTATTAATTTAGTCATTCTACGCTGAATGTTTTCTAATGAATTTATGTCCATTCTGTAATATGGAGACCAGAACTGAGCTGCGTAATCTAGGTGAGGCCTTACTAATGATGTATAAAGCTGTAATATAACCTCTGGACTTCTGTTGCTTACACTTCTTGATATAAATCCCAGTAATCTATTTGCCTTATTACGTACGCTTGTGATGTAGTCAGTGTGGTTGTGAGGTCCAGCTAATTACCCACACCTTACCTTGGCAAATAGCTGTCAGCCACACCTCCATACTTAAGCCTCAGATCTTTTGTTCTTGCCTGGCGTCAGGTCGTAACACGTGGTCTACACCTTATGGGAAAGGGGGATGCTTTGAGCACCATATAAGGTCATGAAAACGACTAGAGAGGGTGACAGGTCCAGTGAGCAGGTCTCTGGACAGCGGGTGTGCAGTGGGCCACGCGTTGCGAATCTCGGGTCAGCTGGTTGGTGAATTAAGAGTGAGTATAAGTCCGTGTTACTGATAACATCTACCCTTCCCCCTGGTAATAATTCTCATAGGTCAATGGTTATTGTATGTAATTCTCCGTCAGGATATAATGTATTCTCGTTCTTTATGTTATTAAGTAAACGACAGCCATAGTTCCCATTTTTATTTGTACCTTCTTTTGCTATCCCCTATTTTGTTAAGCACTGGGATAATACAGGAGACGGACTCACTTGATGGGATACCTCAGGCAGAGTGGGTACAGGTCTCACACGCTTAAGCATTGCTGTCTTGGTTTAAGGTTGCTGCTTACCATCATATATATGTATATATATATATATATATATATATATATATATATATATATATATATATATATATATATATATATATATATATATATATATATATATATATATAAGTATTCTTGTCTGGTGGTGAAAAGGTTACCAACTAACCGTCGTGTAGTCGACAGACTTTTAATCTCATTAACCAATCAACCAACCAATTTCATTTTCAAGCTTTTTACAATACTTGCTATCTGTACGACAATAATTTTTGCACATCCTGATGATGTTGGTTGTTCACCTTAATGTTGAACTTTTCAATAAACTTATTCTAGAAGAAATGAAGTCTTTTCTCTCAACCCATGCATCACGTGGAGCTGTCCAAAAGTAGACACCACATTAGAGATGGCTCCAATATGACCACTGTACAATTTTATTACTGTTTCTTCTCGTTCTATTCACAAATATTCTTACTATGAAGTCAATATGACCCAGCGAATCACCAGAAGAGACAGCCAGATTGACCAGGCATGCACCAAACAAGCCTGGCCCAGGACCGGGCTCCTGGAAGTAGAAAAACTCCGAAACTCATCAAAGATATAAGGTAAGCAGTCTGTTAACACTGTTGTTCCAGCAAGATACTGCTTGGTATATTTCTGGTCACTATTTATGATTTTTCCAAGGCCTTTCTCTTCCCTTGTCGCTGTGACCGGGCTTCCATATAAATGGTGAGCATTTTGTTCGGATTATTTACTCTAAAGATTAATAACACAAGAAAACCCAATAAGGCTGTCAACACACACTAGCTTATTTCCACTGGGTTCTTTAACCTCTCCAGAATGCGACCCACAACAGTCTGCTAACACCTTAGTACCTACTTACTGCTAGGTGAACAGGGTAAGCAGATGTAAGGAAACATGCCCAACGTTTCCGCCCATGACAGGGATTGTAGGTTTTCACTCGTATGTGAGCCACGTCAACTTTATTATATAGTACCTTGTACATGCCCATAGTGAGGAAAGATGCACAAAGACGGGGAGACAGAGGGAGGGGAGACAGAGGGAGGAGGGGAGAGAGGTCCGGGGATCGATCTCCCGGTATGGCTGGAAAATATTAGAACGTGTTTCCATAAGACACCTGCTGTCCCTGTTCACCCATCACTAAAATGGGTACCTGGGTGTTAGTGGACTGGTGTGGGTCGCATCCTGGGACAAAAGTGACCTAATTTGCCGGAAATGCTCTGTATAACAAGGGGCTTTCTATATAGTAGTATGTCATTGATGTCAGCTATGGTCTGTATACCTTGTACTTGTAAAAATAGATATTATTATTATTATTATTATTACTGGGGATAGACGGGAAAGAGGAGGGAGAGGGGGAAGGAAGGAGAGCGGAGCGGGAGATGTGAGATAGGGAGAGGAAGATAAGGGAAGGACGTAATGGAGGGAAAGAGGACTTTTTTTTAAGCAAAATTAGAGACATCGGTAGTGTGCTGCTACCTTACTCTATATGTGAATACCAGTTGTGTTTGCCTTTCATTTCTGTCACAAAGAATGATGCTCATACTTAAGCAAAATAAATTCCACTCACTTCATTATGAAGTTAGAAACGCCCACAGTAGGAAGATTCGCTTATAAGTTGATAAATACTTGTGGCCAGTAACAGAAGCATCAGGGTTTTGCTGCACAAGACTGTATCAGTGTGTGGTAAAAGATGAATATCTGCATTAACGTTTTCAAATTTATTTTGAAGCAAGAAACTAACTGTTGGTGTACGGTTTGTTTTGCGTTATCTGGCCTTAATGGGAAATACATGTTATTATTGTTCTTGATTCGCCGGTACTCTCCCGGCCCGGGTCTTTTCCAAATGGTGGTTGTTGTTGTTGTTGTAGGTTCGCCGGTACATCCGGCCCGGGTCTTCTCCAAATGGTGACCCGGCATTGGCCCCCTGGGTAGAGGGTGTCGGTCATCTTCTTCTTTCTTCTGTCTTCTTTCTTGGGGGCCCCCGGGTGGGGGTTGATTTCTTCTTTTCTCTTGCTGTGGCTCCCCATAGTGGGGAGTGTCTTCTGACGTCGCATCTTCATCAGCAGATCTTGGTGACCCGGCCTTGGCTCCCTGGCTTGGGAATGTCGTGAGACCTATGTCTTCCATGGGAGGAGATACAAGTACCTAATACACACACAACCCGCACATATAAAAGAGAGGAGCTTACGACGACGTTTCGGCCCGACTTGGACCATTTACAAAGTCACAGTGTGACTCTTTTATATGTGCGGGTTGTGTGTGTATTGTTCCAGTCACGGTATTGTGCCTTTTTGTTATTTAAGTACCTAATCTTCTGGGACCAACTGTCCTCAGGCCTAGCCACATTCCCCACCCTCACGGGGCTCGTAGGGAGAAACTAGGCCTCTGGTCTGCCATCTTCCCCGCCCCAGGGGGCTCGTGGGAATAGCAGTTTTGTGAGCTGCAGGTGGTAGCAAGCAAGCTCTGCCGGGTCACCATTTGAGAAGACCCGGGCCGGATGTACCGGCGAACCTACAAGAAGAAGCAAGCTCTGGCTTCCTACCATCTGCAACGAGCCACTCCCACGAGCCTTTCTAGGGCTCGTTTTAGTGGTGTCCAGTAAACAGCTGTTAATAAAATCCTTATTTTCGTATTTTCAAACAAATCTTGTTCCGGAACAGACGTCAAATTATTGTATATTATTGATAATCAAAACTAAGCGATAAACCCACCAAGGTCATACAGCGTAAATTATTGTACGGCTTCTCTATGTATAAAAATATAATTTCATATGAAACTGATATTCTATATTACAAAATTTGTATACTATAATCAAAGTTGAAGCACGAATTTTGGACCTGTCTTTAATAAAAAAACTATACCTGGTTCCTGGAATCGAGTCCTAGTTCCTCTCCCCGCCTCTCAACTTGCCGCTTGCCAAATTCCCTCCATCTTAGCCTTGAGAACCCTATTGTACCTAATTTTGAAAGTGCATAGAGACTGCCTCCACCACTATTCCGTCGATGTCATTCCATTTCCTAAGTGGAGTCACTATCACTTGGAAAATGTCATCTCTCAGGATAGCCTATCTCATACAAAACAGGAATGCAAAAAAAAAAAAAAAAAAAGTGAGCGAGAGGATAGAGTGGGGGAGTTGGGAAGGAAGGGGGGGGGGGGTTAAAAGCGAGAGCGGTTTTTATACCCGGCTATAAAAATAGACAATCGGGTTATTTAATGGAGTGCTGTTTCCTTAACAGATATCTTATTTTACAAGTTTAATATTTCCAGCCAGCCTCATCAACCACACCAGTCTCACTGTGATGTGCCATTAATTTACAATAGTTATACAGTATTGGAGGAAGCCTAAATAGTCCAGTTTTAGATCAAATTGAATTATATTATCAATAAATATTTGGTAATGCGCAACTTTTAAGTATTTTGGAGGAAGAAGCTAAATAGGATTGACAGTGACGTGGCTGCAGTGTTTGGGTAAACTTGTCTTGTGTTATATGAAGGAACGATACTCGATACAGAGTATTTTACTCTAAACATTGGTTGTGTAGTGTTTATCTAAACATTGTTCCCTCCGCTCTCATATTGCCTGAACACATTTTACTACTTCACTATAGTAAAATAATGAAGGTGGTGGTGTTGAGGTGTGGTAAAAGATGAAAGATTCTTTATCTCAACATGATATAATGTTTGTACATAGGTGGGTGACATTTAGGTATGAATACAGAGAGCTCCTTAGTACGAAGGGTGGGAAATGTTAGGGTGTAGAGTGGTGGTGTAGGGTGGATGTGTTGGTTGTGTGGTGTGGGGTGGTGGTGTTGGTTGTGTGGTGTAGGGTGGTGGTGTTGGTAGTGTGGTGTGGGGTGGACGTGTTGGTAGTGTGGTGTGGGGTAGTGGTGTTGGTAGTGTGGGGTGGAGGTGTTGGTAGTGTGGTGTGGGGTGGAGGTGTTGGTAGTGTGGTGTGGGGTGGAAGTGTTGGTAGTGTGGTGTTGGTAGTGTGGTGTGGGGTGGTGGTGTTTGGAGTGGTGTTGTTGGGTGGAGGTGTTGGGGAGTGGTGTTGTTGGGTGGAAGTGTTGGGGTGTAGTGTTAGGTGGTGTGGTTGGGTGGTGGTTGGGTGGTGTTGGGGAGTGGTGTTGTTGGGTGGAAGTGTTGGGGAGTGGTGTTGTTGGGTGGAGGTGTTGGGGTGTAGTGTTAGGCGTTGTTGGGTGGAGGTGTTGGGGGGTGGTGTGAGGTGATGTTGAGGTGTGGTGTGGGTGGTGGTTTGGTGTGGGTGGTGGTTTGGTGTGGGTGGTGGTTTGGTGTGGGTGGTGGTGGTGGTGTAGGGCGGTGTGGTGTGAGCTGGTGTTGTATGGTTGAGGGTTTATCAATGACACTAAAATAAGCCGTCAGATAATTTTTGACAAGCACACTAGAAAGCTACAAGATGACCTGTATAAGTTGATAGTGTGGTTGCAGAAGTGGCAGATACAGTTGTGGTTGCAGAAGTGGCAGATACAGTTGTGGTTGCAGAAGTGGCAGATACAGTTGTGGTTGCAGAAGTGGCAGATACAGTTGTGGTTGCAGAAGTGGCAGATACAGTTCAATATGGACAAATGTTAGATTCTATTCCGATGAAAAGAATATAATTATGCTACTTTCTTACAACATAGAAATCTAAAGCCAAGATAACTATGCATAAATGCTCTCAATAACGTTAATAGGATTCTTAGCTTCATATCAAGAAGTATAAATAGTAGAAGAAAGTATCTAAGACAGTTATAACTTACTATAATTTTTAAAGGGGTGGACCGGTAAGCCAGCGGAAGGCCTCGGTCAGATGACCAAAAGCTCCAATGGCGGGTCATCATCTGACTAAGACCCGCGTCAGGAAACACTTGTCCAGTTTCCTGACGAACCTTACCTAACCTAAAATGTTATACCTCAACTTTATACATCTTTGATAAGGCTTTATTTAGATAATGGTCCTCAATTCTGGTCTCCATATAAACAGACTGGACATAAATACGCTGAAAAATATATAGAAAAAATGAAGTTGATCCCATGAAGGCACTGAATCTGAACTCTCTGAAAAGATGTAGAATTAGGAGAGATGACTGAAGTGTACAAATGGAAAACAGAAATTAATATAAGGGATATAAATAACATGCTAAAAGTATCTAACAAAGACAGGACTCTTAGCAATTGCTTCCGGTTGGACCAATTAAGTTTTAGAAATATTATAGGTAAGTACTAGTTTGACAGGAGAGCTGGAGATCAGCGGAACAAACTCCCATTTTATTCTCTTATTACGTATCACAATTTAACCTGTCATCAAAATTCCAGTTAATTGCTTACCTCAGACTCCACAAAAAGCAGTGTATTCCGAAGTAGGTGCAATCGTATCTCTGATGAACTCAAGTGTAGTGCAAGACCCTTCACACGTGAGCAGTGCCACTAACATACATATAAATGCACATTTAACAGTATTGTCAACAAGCACTTGTCGTCGTGAAGTGTGGGGTCTATAGGTTACTAATTTCAGTTATGAACACCACGAGATACTTCTTGAGTCACTGATCTACACCCGGCTTTTGTGTGCGAGAAGCCATCAAGTCCTTACGTAGTGGGACAATGAAAAGTAGTCTCATTCACATTGTAAGGTAATTAGTGAATGTTAGTGTTCTTTACTGTACTAGCCTAGTGTAGGGTAAGTTATCCCTTTAACTAGGCTATATATATATACACACACACATATATACACTTGCCGCCTTCCCCCTTATGTTGTGATTGAAGCGTGGGCGTCACCCACCCCGGTGGCTGGTACAAGTGGGTAGCCCTGTTGTCAATTTATGTAGGCTGGGATGAAAGTAATCATAAATACTAAGCTAAATTACTCTATGTCTAACTCTAACTTAGTTTACTTATTTATGAAATGGTATGGTATATTAGCCTTTAGAGGCTTCATCACTAAATCAGACTTATAATTTATAGTTGGTAGAAGAATGTGTCATCATCGAGTGTAGGTATACCTGTCGTGTCAGTATCATATATACACTTGTTTAGTGTATCTTTATAAAGCTGGTCCCTTTGCGTGTGACGTCACGGTACCCGCTGACGTCAGAGGCTCAGCGCATGTGCACAGCCTATCATAGGCAGACTGCCTCACTAACGTTAGACCTACAGGCGAGACAGACGGTGTGCGGGACTCTCCTTCACTTACTGTAAATATACCGTAACCATCCAACAAGGAGTATCTTTGACCTCCTATATATCTCTCCCAAGACCCACACGACATACCTATGGGTTGACTGCCTACCCTCAACAAACGTGTCTCGTGCTACCTCTCACGTCTGAATTTGGCAGGAAAATGACATATTAATGCTGAAATTTCCAACATCATCACTAATTTGCACTACATGAACCCCGTCGAGCTGGGTACGTAAAGTAACCTTCGGATTTGCTGCTCTAAATATCACTATTGGTTAACTAATCAAGCACGTTGGAAGCTTCATTGGGGTGGAACGTTAAAAAAAGAAACTTGACTGTTTTTGGGCCATATACCTCACGTAGAGATAATGGAGCTACACCTAGAGACTTATTATAGTTATAGTGAGGAGATCAAGTATATGATATAGAATTTGAAATACCAGTATTTGTCTTAACTGTAGGATGAGAGGAATGTTGTGGGTATCGCAAGAACAACTTGCAAATCACTTTCGTAATCCAATAGGATACAGAGGGATCATTAATAATACATATACATAAAACAACTTATCAGCAAATTTTGTTGAAAATAAGAAAAAGTTTTGGAATGAGATTAATAAGTTGAGGAAGCCTAGAGAACAAATGGATTTGACAGTTAAAAATAGGAGAGGTGAGTTATTAAATGGAGAGTTAGAGGTATCGGGAAGATGGAGAGAATATTTTGAGGATTTGTTAAATGTTGATGAAGACAGGGAAGCTGTGATTTCGTGTGTAGGGCAAGGAGGAATAACATCTTGTAGGAGTGTGGAAGAGCCAGTTGTGGGTGTAGGGGAAGTTCGTGAGGCAGTGGGTAGAATGAAAGGGGGTAAGGCAGCTGGGATTGATGGGATAAAGATAGAAATGTTAAAAGCAGGTAGGGATATAATTTTGGAGTGGTTGGTGCTATTATTTAATAAATGTATGGAAGAGGGTAAGGTACCTAGGGATTGGCAGAGAGCGTGTATTGTTCCTTTGTATAAAGGCAAAGGGGACAAAAGAGAGTGCAAAAATTATAGGGGAATAAGTCTGTTGAGTGTAATTCTTTGTATCATGTCCAAATAAAAAATTATTATTATTATTATTATTATTATTATAAAGTGTATGGTAGAGTTATTATTGAAAGAATTAAGAGTAAAACAGAAAGCAGGATAGCAGATGAACAAGGGGGCTTTAGGAAAGGTAGGGGGTGTGTAGACCAAGTGTTTACAGTGAAACATATAGGTGAACAGTATTTGGATAAGGGTAAAGATGTTTTTGTGGCATTTATGGATTTGGAAAAGGCGTATGATAGGGTAGATAGGGGGGCAATGTGGCAGATGTTGCAGGTGTATGGAATAGGAGGAAGGTTACTGAAAGCAGTGAAGAGTTTTTATGAGGATAGTGAGGCTCAGGTTAGAGTGTGTAGGAGGGAAGGGGACTATTTCCCAGTAAAAGTGGGCCTTAGACAAGGATGTGTGATGTCACCGTGGTTGTTCAATATATTTATAGATGGGGTTGTAAGAGAAGTGAATGCGAGGGTCTTGGCAAGAGGTGTTGGGCTAAAAGATAAAGAAGCAAATACAAAGTGGGAGTTGTCACAGTTGCTTTTTGCTGATGACACTGTGCTTTTGGGAGATTCTGAAGAGAAGCTGCAGAGGTTGGTGGATGAATTTGGTAGGGTGTGTAAAAGAAGAAAATTGAAAGTGAATATAGGAAAGAGTAAGGTGATGAGGATAACAAAAGAATAGGTGACGAAAGATTGGATATCAGATTGGAGGGAGAGAGTATGGAGGAGGTGAATGTATTCAGATATTTGGGAGTGGACATGTCGGCGGATGGGTCTATGAAGGATGAGGTGAATCATAGAATTGATGAGGGAAAAGGGTGAGTGGAGCACTTCGGAGTCTGTGGAGACAAAGAACCTTGTCCATGGAAGTAAAGAGGGGAATGTATGAGAGTATAGTTATACCAACGCTCTTATATGGGTGTGAAGCATGGGTGATGAATGTTGCAACGAGGAGAAGGCTGGAGGCAGTGGAGATGTCATGTCTGAGGTCAATGTGTGGTGTGAATATAATGCAGAGAATTCGGAGTTTGGAAATTAGAAGGAGGTGCGGGATTACCAAAACGATTGTCCAGAGAGCTGAGGAGGGGTTGTTGAGGTGGTTTGGACATGTAGAGAGAATGGAACGAGACAGAGTGACTTCGAGAGTGTATAAATCTGTAGTGGAGGGAAGGCGGGGTAGGGGTCGGCCTAGGAAAGGTTGGAGGGAGGGGTAAAGGAAGTTTTGTGTGCGAGGGGCTTGGACTTCCAGCAAGCATGTGTGAGCGTATTTGATAGGAGTGAATGGAGGCATATGGTTTTTTAAAACTTTACGTGCTGTTGGAGTGTGAGCAAAGTACCATTTATGAAGGGATTCAGGAAACCGGCAGGCCGGACTTGAGTTCTGGGGATGGGAAGTACAGTGCCGGCACTCTGAAGGAGGGGTGTTAATGTTGCAGTTTTATAACTGTAGTGTAAAGCACCCTTCTGGCAAGACAGTGATGGAGTGAATGATGATGAAAGTTTTTCTTTTTCGGGCCACCCTGCCTTGGTGGGAATCGGCCGATGTGTTAATAAAAAAAAATAAAAAAAATACATAAAACAAAAAAAAATCCTTCATCTCCCTGTTCCCGTACCCACCATCGACTCCAACAAGGGGAAGCTTACATGTTTACTAAAACATACGACCACAAGGCTAATTGAGGGATTTTCTTATATTTCTACTTTCAGTTCGCTTTGATCTGAAAAGAGTATTTATTATCGCCTCAAGACTTAGCAACGATGCTCACTCGACGAACTAAGATTATTGCCACGAAACAACTGGCAATTTTATTTACGCTTCCCTTCCTGTACATCAGCTTTCAGAGACATTTTTATATGAGTCACGAGGATGAGGGTGTTGGTACAGATGTGAGAGAGAACATCAACACTTGGATAAATCATCTGTGTCCAAAGTATTCCTTAATTAACACCGTCAAGAAAACTCTCAACTGGCGGCCGCTCACCCCAAACACCATTTTCTTTACTGAAACTTCCTGTGCCCTCAAGTTCTCCCCCAAGAAGGTACGTACAGGGTAAGCTTGTTTACCTGGTAAGTTAATTTGTTCAACAGTTACATAATTGGTACAAGTACTAGGAATAACAATATCGACAAACTCTGGGGTAAACACATTATCAACACTTTGGACATTTTATTTAGAAAGTTTCGACCACTAGGATTGATAAAGCGCCTACGAGGCAAAACATTTCCTTAATGAAATATTCTACGTACTGCACATTTACCTTTACCCTACAATTAGCTAAATGCTATAAATAGTGGGCTAATAATTATACCTGAAAAGTGAATTCGTATCTGGCGGGTTACTTTGCCAGTTGGAATATTCCTGGTCAGTTGGTGTGACTACAGTAGTTATTGGTATACAGGTTGTTTTTGTTATCTACCTAGTAGTCTTCTAGAAGATAAGCTAATTTTTATACACTGAGTTAGCGAATCTATGGAATTATTTGTACGCCCTGTGAATTAACATAAATGTTGGATAATTAGGTTAATTAGGCAGTCAGTAGTTATTTGGGCTTGTCTACCTACCTGGAGTCTACCTGGAGGGTATTCCGGGGATCAACGCCCCCGTGGCCAGGTCCACGACCAGGCCTCCCGGTGGATCAGGGCCTGATCAACGAATCTGTTACTGCTGGCCGCACGCAGTCCAACGTACGAACCACAGCCCGGTTGATCCGGCACCGACTTTAGGTATCTGTCCAGCTCCCTCTTGAAGACAACCAGGGGTCTACTGGTAATGCCCCTTATGGCTGGTGGGAGGCTGTTGAACAGTCTTGGGCCCCGGACACTTACTGCGTTTTCTCTTAGTGTACCAGTGACACCCCTACTTTTCACTAGGGGTATGTTGCATCGCCTACCAAGTCTTTTGCTTTCGTAGGGAGTGATTTCTGTGTGCATATTGGGAAACAGTCTCTCCAGAATCTTCCAGGTGTAGATTATGATATCTCTCTCTCGCCTGCGCTCCAGTGAATACAAGTCAAGTGCTTCCAGGCGTTCCCAGTAGTTTAGGTGTTTGATGGAACTTATACGTGCAGTAAAGGTTCTCTGTACATTCTCTAGATCTGCAATTTCACCTGCCTTGAATGGGGGTGTTAATGTACAGCAGTATTCCAGCCTAGTGAGAACAAGTGATTTAAAAAGGATCATCATTGGCTTAGCATCTCTTGCCTTGAATGTTCTCATTATCCATCCTATCAGTTTCCACGCAGATGTGATAGTGACATTGTTGTGGTCCTTGAAGGTGAGATCTTCGGACATTACCACTTCCAGGTCCTTTACATTACTTTTGTAGTATATTCAGTCCTAGCTATTATTTCCTCCAGTTTTCCATAACGGAGTAGTTGGAATTTGTCTTCATTCAACATCATATTCAAGATTCAAGATGATTTATTTCTCTGTAAAAAATACAATGTATGTTTTACATTTAAAGACTATAATTACAAAGATGGCCGTTAGCATGCACTAGCATGCCTGGGGGTGTCCTGTAAACGACAGGGTGAGGAATGCGATAGCGATGATGTCCTCACACCAGGTCAAAGAACCTGTAAAAAGCCCAGGGTGGATGTTGTTAGGAAAGGTAAGGGTGTGGTGAAAATGAGGGAAGGGGTGCAGGGGGACAATGGATGTAGTGAAAAGGTTAGTGTACCAAAGGGTGCAGGTCCCAAGGTGCAGAAGCACAGAGGAAAACCCCCACTGTTGTATTCAATTGCTTGACGATGAACGTGAATGGCCTCAGGGCGGAGGTCAAACGACGGTGGGTTGAGGTGTTCTTGAGGCGGTTGAATGTGGATGTGTGTTTCCTACAGGAACACAATTTCAGGTTTGGAAAGGATTTGACGTTGGAGGGGTATCAGGTATATGCAGGTAGTTCAGAATGCTTCAAGGGTGGAGTGGCTGTGGGGATTAGAACGACCAGCCCCTTTCGACTTTTAGCTATGGAGGAAAGGGGGGGAGGTTTGTGGAGGGAGGTCAGAGTTTGTTTTGTGGGGGTCTACATGCCGGCGGTGTATAATAGGAAAACGAAGGATTTTGTGAGGCAGGTGTTGGTTTACCATCTCAGGGGTTTGCCATTAGTGTCGGTTATAGGCGGTGACTGGAACTGTGTGCTGAGGGTGAAGGATACCGAGCCTAGGGGTGGGGGGGTGCGTCCTTCGGATGCTCCAGGAGTTGTTTGGGGATATAGAGGTTAGGGATATTGTCCGAGATGGCGAGAGGGTAGAGTACACCTTTACTCGCTGGGATTATGCAGCCAGGCTGGATAGACTGTATGTGTCTAGGGTTGTGGAGGTGGGGAAGGTGGAATGTGTGGATGTTGGGTTCTCGGATCATAGAAGTGTTAGCTGAGCTTAGTTGGGCAGGTGCGGTGCAAACATACTGGAGTTACTGGAAGTTAAATGTCTGTCTGCTACAGGGAGAGGGGTTTGAGGAATGGTGGAAGGGAATCTGGGAGTCAGGGTTAGGAGAGAGGGATTTAGTTGGCTGGTGGGAGGGGATTGCCAGTCTCATTCCGAACTACTATAGGAGAATGAGTAGGGACGATTATCGTTTGCGGTATGGCTTGCAGACATATCTTGAGGGGCAATTAAGGGGATGTTAGGAAGGGGAGAGGTCAGACTAGGGCTGGAGAAATAGCGGATTTGCGTGCGAGACTACGAGACATACAGAGAAACACATTAGCTTTAATTCTCACTATGTACCTATCATACAGAACATTACAGATGTATCCAATTTTGCTAACTTAAATAAGAACTTAGACACATTTACACCCTCCCCCCCCCCACACACACACAAGTTGACTGGAATTTGAGCCCTGGCACTGAGGGCAGACCGGCCCTCTCTTTACGCATATTGTTCAATGTTAACTTTATCTAGGACTGTAATAACGTAACGTTATATTCTATTTATGTGACTTCTTTTTAAAAATTCGTCCCATACTTAAAAACATACTCATCAATCTGTTCCGCTTAATTTATATAAATTATTTGGTTTGTCAATAGTCATGATTGACAGTCTCATTTATTAATACAAATAATGACACCTTATCAGCTCGATTACTAATTAATATTATACATAACTGAATGCTTGTTGCACATATGTGTGTTTTTTTTTTTAAGTTATAATGATATGAAAGTTTTAGATGAATTAACTTTAGACATTTATTTTTCACGTTTTCAAGATTTTTTTACAGTACCTATAAAAATTTGTTTCCTATAGGAATGAAAAACACGTAATATGTATCTGTAAGTCACAAAAAAAATGTGTGCAGGTTCCTTATTCTGATTAAGCAATTAACAGTTTAATTTTTTTTTTCTGAAGTGAGATTTCTCAGTAGTTCACTAATGTCAGCAATTTTGACGATATTTTTAGTTGAGTCACGAGTTATAGGATTCTGACTAGTGGATAGAGAGTGTTTGTGTTTGCTGGATTACCTGGAGTTTACCTGGAGAGGGTTTTGGGGGTCAACGCCCCCGCGGCTCGGTCTGAGACCAGGCCTCATGGTGGATCAGGGTCTGATCAACCAGGCTGTTACTGCTGGCCGCACTCAAACTGACGTACGAACAACAGCCCGGTTGGTCAGGTACTGCCTTTAGGTGCCTGTCCAGTGCCTTCTTGAAGACAGCCAGGGGTCTATTGGTAATCCCCCTTATGTATGCTGCGAGGCAGTTGAACAGTTTTGGGCCCCGGACACTTATTGTGTTGTCTCTCAACGTACTCGTGGCGCCCCTGCTTGTCATCGGGGAAATGTTGCATCTCCTGCCGAGTCTTTCGCTTTCATAGGGAGTGATTTTCGTGTGCAGGTTTGGTACTAATCCCTTCAGGACCTTCCAAGTGCATATTATCATGTATCTCTCTCGCCTGTGTTCCAGGGAATACAGATCAAGGACCTTCAACCGTTCCCAGTAATTTAGGTGCCTTATCGTACTTATGTGTGCCGTGAAAGTTCTTTGTATGCTCTCCAGGTCTGCAATATCTCCAGCCTTGAAGGGGGTTAGTAAGTTTATTCAGGTATACACAAATACAGTTACATAGATTATCATACATAGCAGCATATGTGTAGAAACCCTAGGATAACCCAAAAAAGTCAGAGTGACTTATTTCCATTGGGGTCCATTAGGGGGGGGCCGTTAGTGTACAGCAGTATTCCAGCCTAGAGAGAACAAGCGATTTGAAGAGAATCATCATGGGTTTGGCGTCCCTAGTTTTGAAGGTTCTCATTATCCATCCTATCATTTTCCTAGCAGATGAGGTAGATACATTGTTGTGGTTTTTGAACGTGAGATCCTCTGACATTATCACTCCCAGGTCCTTCACATTTCTTTTTCGCTCTATTGTATGGTTAGAATTTGTCGTATACCATGATACATTTTAAATTTCCTCAAGGTTTCCATATCTGAGTAGTTGAAATTTATCCTCGTTGAACTTCATATTGTTTTGAGTGGCCCATTTGAAAATTTGGTTGATGTCGTCTTGGAGTTTTGCGGTGTCTTCGATAAAGGTCACTGCCACAGCAATCCGGGTGTCATCCGCAAAGGAAAACACGGAGCTATGGCTTACATCTCTGTCTATGTCAGAAATGAGGATGAGGAACAGAATGGGAGAGTACTGTGCCTTGTGGAACAGAGCTTTTCACCGTGGCTGCCTGGGACTTTACTCTGTTTACTATTACTCTTTGTGTTCTATTTGTCAGGAAGTTATAGATCCATCTACCAACTTTTCCTGTTATTCCTTTATCACGCATTTTGTGTGCTATTACGTCATGGTTACACTTGTCGAAAGCTTTTGCAAAGTCTGTGTATACTACATCTGTATTTTGTTTATCCTCTACAGCATCCAGGACCTTATCATAGTGGTCCAGTAGCTGGGATAGGCAGGAGCGTCCTGGTTTTGGCGTTCACCTATGTGAGAAAATTATTAAACTGGTATATTTTATTAGTTTTTAGGTTGGTTCTGATGGTAGAATTGGGAATTTCTTTGTTCTATTGGTTAGTCTGGAAACATACTAGAGTTGGTTTTATCAGCGGAATTGACCTAAAATGGAGGTCACCGGGGCTTCACCCCCTCCCCACCTTTACCTCCCCTGAAATATGTCTGGTTTAATTAATTCGTCAACAACTATTTGGGCCGCCCAATATGCTTGAGAATGGCATTCTAGATGAGAAATTGAGATTATTATAATCATGGGGGGCGCTAAACCCGTAGGATTATACAGCACATGTGGGAGGTGGAAGGTATTCAGGCTCAATTCAGGGAATGGGAGCACAGCGTCGAGGAACCTCCCTTGAGGAGTGAGAAATTGAGAAAAACGTTTATTTTGGTGGAATGGCGATGTATACACAATGGAATTTACCTGGATTACCTGGAGAGGGTTCCGGGGGTCAACGCCCCAGCGGCCCGGTCTGTGACCAGGCCTCATGGTGGATCAGGGCCTGATCAACCAGGCTGTTACTGGTGGCCGCACGCAAACCGACGTACGAACTGCAGCCCGGCTGGTCAGGTACTGACTTTTGTCTGAGAACATTAATAATGGAGAGGAAATATTGTTGTAGTAACTTGAATGCCTACGTGGTTTTTTTTCCGACTCTGAATTGAAAAAGGAAAGTGTTGAATTTAACTTAAAATTATATATGAAGACCCAAATTTTGGACTATTAATAAGTTGGTTTTTAGATTAAAATAGCATTTTCTTGCTATCAGTTTATAGCACTCAAGCCACACTAGTGAAACAGACTAGATTTAAGAAATGTAATTAAATTGTTCTCCTTGTAGGAGCAAAGTGAGATGTGACTGGTCGTTTGTTGTACAGAGATCATTACAAGTGCTCCAGCAACTAGTAAAAAATGCCTCATTGTTGGTTAATAAGCTTTAAGCCTATCGAGTACAAGATGACTTCAATCTCTAAAACTTATAATTATTTATAAGCTGAGAGAAATATACCTATGGGTGTATATATCCTCCGACACAAAACATAATGACAGTTGGTTTATGACTGGTGAAGGAGTTCCCAGTTTCTTGTTTACATCAGTGACCACCCACAGGCGTGTGCCGTGGAGAGCGCCGCCCATCACCACCCACACCGACCTATCCTGCTGTTGGTGACCGCACCTGCCATACTTCACCCACAACCATTTCTTCAGGTAAGCACTATACATCTTTCTCCTCGCTAACCCCTTCCATCTTCTTTTAGCATATCATATATTTCCCTACCAACGCAAGGTAGCCAAAAAGAATAATATACATTCACCTTCACTCACACACTTTTCCTGATGGCATAGATATGATGGTCTAGTGATGGATTATCGAGCTATACTATCTCCTCCCAACATCCAAACTACTGTTCAAGCGTTGTTCTTAATCCTAATTAAGTAATTTCCGAGGCTGAATACCTTTATAGATATTACCATGCTTAAATTCCAACAGCACGTTAAATCCCACTCACTGTGATCTAAAATGCTGGAACAGTTTTCGACAAGCAACCTACTAATACTTCACAGTTTTTAAAACACCAGCACTGACACTATAGGCCGGCAGCCTATATTTTATTTTTGAGTACTCATATATTCCCATCACCAATGTCATAAACAGTTTTATACAGTATTTATAATAAACGTGGCAGATACATTACTATGTGTAGTTTAACAAAGGGGAGAGCAACAAATGAGTGTCTCATTGCCTAGTTTATATACCCACACAGAGAACAGAACTAGCCAGGAGAGTGTGAGGGAGGTTTAGTAGATAAAAATGTCAAAAGAGAACAGGTAGAATATTTCTGAGAGTGAAGCAGATCCACCAAGAACACGGTCCACAACCGATGCTACCAACAAGCCCATCTCTCTGGAAACCACCTGCTACCCTACCAGGTGCACCACCTGTATGGCACATGTAAAATTAATTAAGCACTGTTTAACAGAACCATCTGTTTAAACAGAGCACCACCTAGCTTCGTTAAGCTAGTAATTGGCATTCAAACAAAAGTCAGGAATCGTACGCTTTCAGGCAAGCAGCTTCCGGTAGCATTTCTATCTTCAGGCGACTCAGTGGATAGCCACACAATATCTCACCAGTGGGCCTCTTAACATGCCATAAAATGGACCAATTTCCTCGTAGTGAGCGTCAAAACATGACCCATTCAGCAGTGCCAGCTCTATGAAAAGGGCGAGGACAAAATGGTTGTCTAAGGACACGTGTGTAAGTGGGGTAGCCGATGACTATGCTGGGATACATTACAGCAACCTCTAACTTACCAGTTCTAGACTTAGTGGTCTGAATGTGACAGGAGTGAGACACATTGTTGGTAACACTCTGTTTAAGTTGGAGGACCTCTTCACCTGATCTCATTTTTTAACATTTTTATCAACCATGACTTTGTAATAGTCTAAGCATTCCGTCCAGGAGGACGGAATGCTTAGACTATCTAATAATGACCAGCTTTATGAATTCAAAAACCTGCAGAGCCAGTTCATATCAACGTTTGAAACAGTGTATATTGTTTGCCTTTACCACCTCTGCAAATAGTTCTATTTACTACTATGAGACTGAACAAAAGCTGAGTGTCCAAGACACATCCTGAATATGACAGTAATTGTGTGATATACTGAGACTGTCTCATCAGTATCTTGTTTCTGAGAAATATGAGAGATACTACAGTCACAAACAGAAAAGAGAGACCCAGTCTCAAGATCTCACTTCTGCTCTCCCATTTCTCATAAACAAGATATTGGAGAGAGAGTCTCAAGATATTACGTTTGCATCTCTGCCATAATAGTTGTCGCTTTGCATGCCTAGATACAGCAATAGTTTCTAAGACACTTTAAAAATTCATAAAATGATGTTCTTAGGCTGATTAGCTAGGCTAAATTACTATCACAGAAACCCTATAACAAAAAATCCTTTGCCTTTAACAATGTAAAATAAAAATCAACGATGTTTTACAGTTAGTGGAGAACCTGGAGAATGTGGAGTTGGCTTACCTGGATCTGGACCAGGTCTTCAGTGAAGCTCCACTCAAGTCATGGCATGATCAACGTCTCTGGCTCTACAATGAAGGTAAAAGCTTGTCTGCCTTTGCCTCTGCCTGCTCTCCCCCCTCCCATCATCCTTCCCTCCCTCCCCCCTTCTCTCGCTCCCGCCCCTTTCCCTCTCTCTCTGCACTTACCTACATCTGCTTTTAAACGTTAGACTTCCAGCTCCTAACGCCTGTATTACCCCTGGGTCCACTGGTACAGTGGGTTCCTAACCCTACATGTACCTTATCATACCTACTTTTGTACTGGCTTAAGTTTTTCCTCCTCATTCTTAAATAGTTAGTTCCATTGACTCCTTACTCTTAAACTGAACAAGACGTTTCTAATGCCTCTTTAGTTTGTATGGGAGTTTTAATTGATTCCTTGTTTTTGGACCTTCCTATGTCAGTCAAAACAATGCCAAAGCTGGCAGTCCCTCACCACAAAAAGGTGCTTCTCCGTTTAGAATGTATTTCGGAAGACTTGATTCAGTTTAACTGTCATACAATTGTATTAATTTTCTGAAACAAACTTTGACACAGTTAAACCGAATAAAACCTTTGTTCTCCAGATTGTTTATTCTCTACTTAAAATTGTGACTTCATTTTATCTTATTTTTTTCGATATTGTATTTATAGTGGTATTTTTGTAGAAGATAATCTCATAATAAATTAAAACACACCCATATTATCTATTCTTCCCATGTATTCTTATATCTGTCTCTTCTCTCATTTTCTTAAGTGTCTTCCAGGACGAGCACCCAACTTCCTCAGTGACGCAGCGCGTGCAGAACTCTTGCGACGCTATGGAGGGACCTACCTTGACCTGGACGCCTTGACCTTGCGACCTCTCCCTCACCTTCATACCTACGTAGGTAGGATGGATACCGAAGGGATAAACTACGGCATCCTGAGGTTCCCACCACGACACCCGTTAATCCAGGTGTGACTGACGAGATCCCAGATTCATGTTGGCTCCTGAGTCATACTGGATATGTTCTCTTGTTAAACTAGAATTCATGTTAGGTCAGAGATCAAAGATCAGCTTTCAACGTAGATAATTTTTGAAGATAGAGATTATAAGCTGAACCTTTGTGCTTTGCCCAGCCAGGAATACATCCTAAAATGGAAGTCATACAAGGTAAACTAAGCTAAAAATAATTCTTGGTAAGAGGCTATTTTAAAATCAGATCATTCTACTTCAGGATCCATGTTGAAGTCAGGAGTCATGCTAGTCAGCTATTAAGGTCATTCAGGTTCCAGTGTCATAGATTATTAACTATCTATATTTACATAAGCATCAACCTTCTGTTTCCTAACTTTTTTTCTATTAGATTAGTCAGTACTCGTATTTACCCCTAATCTATTCGTCCTACTGAAGCAAAATCTAGGCCTGAATTTAAGCCTCTTGTAATTCCCAGGGAGTTGTGGATGACATACCACGAGTGTTCGATCCCAACAATTACAACAGTATTGGTCCTGCTCTCATCACTACCCACCTGCATCAACTGTGTCCTGAGAACTTCGCCACTCCCAGGGACATCAACAGTACAGTAATAGACACTTGCCACGGCATCACCATCTACCCAAGCAGTGCCTTCACTCCAGTCCTCCCGATACCTCCCTTCACCGAGTTACATAAAGTCTTCTTAAATGGCGAGGGACTTGGAGTCAAGTTCGTGATGTCTACAGACTCCTACTCACTCCATCTTTTCAGCTCTTTTACAAAACCGGAGGCGATGTTTCTTAGAGGAGACTCCATCCTGGAGGAAGTGGCCAAGAAGAATTGCCCAAAAGTGTATCACTTTCTTCTTACCCATAATATGGCACTCTGAGATTTACTTTTAAGTTAAAACCCCTGATGATTATTTTCCTTACTGAAAGGTTCTCGTTCAGGCGAAATAGGTTAGTTCACTCTTTGTAATACAAGACTGCAAATACAGTGTTTCATGACAAGAGTTCTTGCAGTGTATGAAGAAATTTGTGACTAACGGGTGACATTTTCGTGCTAACAACACTCCTAACAAATATGTTAATTAGTTCTTTCTAGTTTATATTGTTATTTCATTCATACATATTTTTCAGTTTGGCGTATATACTGAGAAACATTAATGTACATATATTCAGTTAACCTAAGTTATTTTCTTCAACATTTTAAGATTCTTCACTTATCGAGAAATATAGACAATAAAATAAACCAATGTAATATGTTAATATATCTTGTTAATAAAAACAAAACAGAACTTTCGATCAAATATCCTAAATATATTTGTAACAAAATATGTTTTTATACAACTGACATTATATACAGTTAATTTTTCCCTATTTACAGTTTAGTTTCTAAACCCTTCATTCATATGATTATAAAGTACCATCCAAAGTCTGGATATACGAACATAAGAAGAAGCACTGCTGCAGGCCTACTGGCCCATGCTAGGCAGGCCTATCTCACACTCACTAACCAATTTTTAAAGCTACACAAGGTTTTAGCTTCAATGACGCTACTCGGGAGTTTGTTCCATTCATCCACAACTCTATTACCAAACCAATGCTTCCCTATATGCTTTCTAAATCTATTTTTTTCCAACTTGAACCCACTGCTGCAAGTCCTGTCTTGGCTAGATATTTTCAGCAAGTTATTTGCATCCCCTTGTTTATTCCTCCAATTCTACGCCTTTCTAGAGAGTGCAGATTCAGTGCCCTCCGTCTGTCATCGTAGAAAAGATTTCTGATACATGGGATCAATTTTGTCATCCTTCTCTGTACGGTTTCCAGAGCATTTATATCCATTCTGTAATTCATCTAGATTATGCTGCACAGTTTTGGTCACCGTATTACAGAATGGATATAAATGCTCTGGAAAAAGTACAAAGGAGGATGACTAAGTTGATCCCATGTATCAGAAATCTTGCCTATGAGGATAGACTGAGGGCCCTGAATCTGCACTCTCTAGAAAGGCGTAGAATTAGGGGGGATATGATTGAGGTGTATAAATGGAAAACAGGAATAAATAAAGGGGATGTAAATAGCGTGCTAAAAATATCTAGTATTGACAGGACACGCAGCAATGGCTTTAAGTTGGATAAATTCAGATTCAGGAAGGATATAGGAAAGCATTGGTTTGGTAATAGAGTTGTCGATGAGTGGAACAAACTCCCGATTACAGTTATAGAGGCTAAAACGTTGTGTAGTTTTAAAGGTAGGCTAGATAAATATATGAGTGGGTGCGGGTGGGTGTGAGTTGGTCCTGACTAGCTTGTGCTACTAGGTCAGATGCCGTGCTCCTTCCTTAAGTGAATGTAACCTGACCTGGCTGGGTCGGGGCATTGGCTTAAGCCGGTGGGAGACTTGGACATGCCTCGCATGGGCCAGTAGGCCTGCTGCAGTGTTCCTTCTTTCTTATGTTCTTATGTTCTTAATACGGTGACCAGAACTGCAGCATAATCTAAATGAGGCCTAACCAGAGAATAACCTGAGACTCCTGTTATTTACACTTCTCGATATGAAGCCAAGAATTCTATTCGCTTTATTGCGAACACTTACGCACGTTTGCCTTGGTTTTAAATTACTGCTAACCAGAACTCCTAAATCTTTTTCGCATTCAGAGTAATTAAGATCTACATTATTTAGTTTATAAGCGCCATTGATACTTTCCTTTCCAAGTCTTAGAACTTTACATTTGTCTATAATAAACTGAATCTGCCACTTTTCCGACCACTGCATCAGTCTATTCAGATCTTCCTGTAGTGCTCTAGTGTCCTCGTCAGAATTAATCCGACGATCCATTTAGGTGTCACCGGCAAACTTGATTATGTCGCTATTTATTCCTCATCTACGTCCCAGCACTGACCCCTGTGGAACACCGCTTGCGACACATCCCCACTCTAATGTATCCCCATTTAAGCGAACTCTCCGTTGCATATCTGTCAACCACGTCTCTAGTCATGAAAAAAATTCCTCTCCTATTCCTTGTGCCTCTACATTCCTCAACAATTTCTGGTTGGTTTGGTGTCCCTCCTTACATTACTCTTTAACCCTTGAGAACAGTTCATCAAGGCCCGGGAATTTGTTAGGTTTTAATCTATTTGTCTGAGAACCATGTCACTAGTGAATTTAACCATGCACAATTTATTTTCGTCTTGATCTACATAATTTTTTATTTATTGATTTTCTCTGGTATCTTCCTCCGTAAAAGCTGAGAGGAAATAAGTGTTAAAAGATTGTACAATTTTTTTGGTCACTGCCAGTGAGCTGACCTGAGCAACTTTTCAATGATCCTCTCTTGTCCCTAATCTTACTCCTATATACTTGAAAAACCTTTTGGCTTAATTCTCATATCCCTTGCGACTTTAACTTCATAATCTCTTCTTGCTTTTCTTATTCCTTTTTTTTTAATATATTTATTTCTTAAGTGTCCCCTCTCCCCTTTTGATTCGCCTGTAAAAGCCTCTATTTTAACCTATGAGAATCTATTTTTTATCCATTTAGGGTCATTTTTGTTTGATCTAATTTTCCAATATGGAACATGAGCCTGAACGACCTGAGCTATGCTTTGAAAAATGTTATATTGGCAACCATCACAGCCTATTTAACCCAAACGATAAATGGCTAATCAAATCACACAAATTCACCCCATCCAGGAAATTTGTTAGCCCCATGAAATCGGCCAAGCAGAAGTCAGGGACACTGACTTGTCTGTAGTTATTAAGGTACACCATAATATATTGAAACAGTGATTTTTGTGATCACTTTCCCCAAGTTTATCACTAACCTCAGGATTATGATTAGTAATGCCTTGTTGAAAAGAACCAAGTCAAGCAGGTTGTTACCTCTACTTGGTTTTGTCACAAACTGTCATAGAGCAGGGTAGGTAAACATGATGGAAGTAGGTAAATATATAAGGATCTTCGTCGAGAATCTTCTCTGTTGGCCATTTCTGTAACATTCTCTGATATATCATAGTACAGGGTGACAACTAGCACATCTGATTCATATAATAGTGCAATGTTATATAAAGCTCTCTTCGAACACTGTCAGCACTTTTCTGGTGGCATGGAGCAAGATCCTGCTGGGAAATACCTTCTCCATCAGGAAAGTCTTTATCCACAATGGGAAGCAAATGAGTTGCCACGATTGCCTTGTACTATTTGTCACTGTTCATTGTTCCCTCAACAAGCCGTCCAGGGCCTTTAGTCGTAAAACTACCCCAAAACATCTTATCAGGTGGATGTTTTGGCCCTTGCTGAATGTATCCATTCCGAAGAGGTTCGCCTTTGCTCCGTCTCACTACCACTGATACCTTTGCACTTCAAAATGCGCCACATATGAAAATATAATTTCTCCATTCATCTGTCGTCCATCCCTTATGATCGATTGCCAACCACAGCCGTGTTTTTGTCACAGCAGCAGTCAATAATTGTTTCTTTACTGGCTTTCTGGCAGTTCTGCCAACTTCAAGGAGCCTTCGTCGAACAACTGAAGAATGAACATTTACGCAAGGTGAAGCCAAATCTCACTGTATAGCTTTGCTGGTTTTCTTAGGATCCTTCACGCCTTCTTGAAGACAGCCAGGGCTCTATTGGTAATCCCTCTTACATATGCTGGGAGGCAGTTGATCAGTCTTGCGCCCCTGACATTTATTGTTTTGTCTCTTAGCGTACTCGTGGCGCCCCTGCTTTTCTTTGGGAGATGTTGCATCTCCTACCCGGTCTTTTGCTTTCGTAGGGAGTGATTTTCGTGTGCAAGTCTGGGACTAATCCCTCTAGGATTTTCCAAGTGTATATTATCATGTATCTTTTTCACCTGCGTTGCAGGTTATATAAATCAAGGGACTTCAACCGTTCCCGGTAGTTTAGGTGTTTAATCGTATTATGCGTGCCGTGAAAGTTCTCTGTACATTCTCAATTTATGTAAACTTACACTACATTATAATAGTTATTAGGCACATTAAGTTATTTTTCCTAGAAGCACAATAATAATCATACTCTAATAATTCCACTTAAGGCAAGAAACATCACCCCTCCCTTGTCTTACACAACTACAATTATAACATACTCATCTCACAGCCTGCAGCTTCTTTCTCCTTTCCTGATGTTTACCTGACCCTCACACACCTCCAGGGATAATTTTCACACTGTTAACTTCATCCAAAAGGTGTTCAAACTGGAGCGTGGTTAGTAATGTTCTTATCCTATGATGTCTAAAGCCAGACTGGTCAAAGCAAATATCCGCTGCACTTATAACCTCAAAACATCCTACCCTACATAACAATTTGTAAAAAACAGTAAACAAGAAGAATGGCATCAATGAGTAAGACAGGAGTGGTTTCATAAATTACAGGGGGTAGTTAGTGTAGGACATAAGGAACTGTTAGGAGACAGGTTAGTGATAGTATAGGTAATGAGGAGGTCGAAGAGGTATGGGGTAAATTTAAGAATGCTGTTACAGTGTGGAGCAGAAGTTTGTGGATACAAGATAATGGGTGTAGGAGGGAAGAGAAGTGATTGGTGGAATGACGAGGTAAATAGAGTGGTAAGGGAGAAGTCAGCATATGTGGTTTTACAAAGCAGAAGTGACAAAAGGAGAGTGGAGTATATGGAAAGTAAAAGAAATTAAGAGAGTGGTGAGGGAGTGTAAAGAGAGAACAAATTTTGCTGAAAATAAAAAACGTTTAGGAATGAGATTAAAAAGTTGAGAAAGTCTAGATAAAGAATGGATTTAACAGATTAAAAAAGGGATGATATTTGATGTGGAGGTGGAGGGACTATTTTGAGCTATTAAATGTTGATGAGGAGAGGGAGGCAGTGATTTTATGCATTGGGCAAGGAGGTATAACATCATTTAGGAGTGAGGAAGAGCCAGAGGTGAGTGTGGGGAAAGTGCTGGAGGAAGTGGGTAGAATGGAAGGGAGTAAAGCAGCTGGGATTGATGGGATCAAGACAGAAATGTTAAAACCAGGTTGGAATATAGTTGTTTAGTGGTTCATGCATTTGCACATGCACATTGTGAGGAAAGACGGAGGGAGGGAAGGAAGGGGAGAGAGAGTGAGAGAGAGAGAGCAGGTGGTTTTGTGCCTTATACAAGACCACAGACCTACATCCCAGCAGCTGCCACGGTGCCCTACCTGTCTCAAGGGCAGGCACCTTACACTCCTTACACACCCACCACGTCAAGCTGAACACATCATGAGGAGCCAATCTATCAGCATCCTGTCGGCCAACATTAAAGGTTTCATTATTAATGTTGGAGAACTCTCACACAGTTTTGTGAACACTCGACGTCCCGACATGATAGCTGTTGTTGAAACATTTTTGGACAAGAACTGCTGGCTACACCTCATGGATGAGAAGAGACAGGCAAGGGCAAGGAGGTGTTGCTGTGTGTTTCTCTAAAAGTATACATGCCCAGCACATTGATGTTGCCATCCCTACTTATCTTGAAATGATGTTCAAGCTATGCATAAACACTAGGGCACTGGAATGGATCAGGGAATACCTCAAAGGGAGGCAACAACGGGTCATGGTGCGTGGTGAGGTATCACAGTGGGCGCCTGTGACGAGCGGTGTACCGCAGGGGTCAGTCCTAGGACCAGTGTTATTCCTGGTATATGTAAATGACATGACGGACGGGATAGACTCAGAAGTGTCTCTATTCGCGGATGATGTGAAAATAATGAGGAGAATCACATCGGAAGAGGACCAGGCAGGGCTGCAAACAGACCTGGTCTAGCAGTTGGCTTTTCGAATTCAATCCCTCCAAATGCAAAGTCATGAGGATCGGAGAAGGGCAAAGAAGACCGCTGACAGAGTACAAGCTAGGCGGACAAAGGCTACAAACCTCGGCAAAGGAGAAAGACCTTGGAGTGAGTATAACGCCAAGCACGTCTCCGGAGCCACACATCAACCAGATAACTGCGGCAGCATATGGGCGTCTGGCAAACCTTAGATTAGCGTTCCGTTACCTTAACAAGGAATCGTTCAAGACACTGTATACCGTATACGTCAGGCCCATACTAGAATATGCAGCACCAGTCTGGAACCCACACCTGGTCAAGCACGTAAGGAAACTAGAGAAAGTGCAAAGGTTTGCGACAAGGTTAGTTCCACAACTCAGGGGTCTGTCCTATGAAGAAAGATTGAGGGAAATAGGACTAACAACACTAGAGGAAAGAAGGGTCAGAGGAGACATGATAACGACATACAAAATACTGCGGGGAATTGACAAGGTAGATAGTGACAGGTTGTTTCAGAGAGGGAACACAGAAACAAGGGGACACAACTGGAAGCTGAAGACTCAGATGAGTCAAAGGGATGTCAGGAAACATTTCTTCAGCCACAGTAGTCAGGAAGTGGAATGGACTAGAAATTATAGTGGAGGCAGGAACCATACAAGTTTTAAGACAAGGTATGATAAAGCTCATGGAGCAGAAGCAGAACCCAGTAGCAGACACGAAAGGCGGCCAGAGCTGAGTCTCGACCCCTGCAACCACAATTATGAGTACAATAGGTGAGTACTAGTATGTGCAATGTACAGACCTAAACCCTAATGGAAAATGTGGACTCCCTTCTCCAACACAAGTGTCAACATAAATTGTTGGTACATCAACCAACATCTTATACAGAGAACTTAATACCTTCTTGCAGCTTGACATGAGAAACTTTATCATTTCCCTACTCACATCTCTGGTTCCTTCCTTGACCCAGTAGTGAGTGATCTGGTAGAAGGTATAGTCACTTGTCAACCCCTCGGCTATGTTGGATCATCTGACCACAAGGCAGTTTTTACTACTTAAGATCCAACAGAACGTGGTGAGGAGTCCACACGCACAACCTGGCTAAGGAAAAGAGGTAATTGGCCAGCCCTTCGCTCTCAGCTCGCCACCACCGATTGGAATGCTTTTCTCCAAGGGGATGTTGACAATCAAGTGAATGCCTTCACTGGACACATCCTTAATCTACAAGAACACATCCCTCGCCGGCAGTATGTGACGAAGCCTTGGTTCAGCTTTCGTTGTGGAGTGGCTGCTACTGATAAGTACAAAGCTTGGCGAAGGTATGAGACATCCCACTACCTATAACAAGAACCTACACAGGCAAGCCTGTAGGCATATGGGTGAAGGTCAAAAGTGGGCCATCTCTAAATGGGAGGTGGACACAAAAAGAAAGCTGGCATCAGGTAAAGTGGGCTCCAAAACCTGGTGGTCCCTGGTCAAGAACAGACAAGGTTATATGCTTGATGAACTTATTCCACCTCTAAATCGACAGGATGGGACCACCTCTACTAGTAGTCAAGAGAAAGCGGACCTCTTTGCCGAACACTTTGCTACCAAAATCCAAGTTCCTGATCCAGCAAGGGATCCTCCTGGGCTAGCTGCAAGAACTGTGTCAAAGCTGTCATTGGTGACAATAAGGCAGGAGGAGGTGTATCTTCTTAAATCGCTTGACCAAGAAAAGGCTGTGGGTCCAGACAAGTTGAGCCCAAGATTGCTGAGTAGATGTGCAGACCAGCTAGCAGCACCTAACTCGCATTTTTCAGCACTGCCTAGCACAGTGTAAATGACCTTCTCTGTGGAAAGAGGCAAATGTAGTCCCAGTTCACAAAAAGAAGAGCAGAGCAGAAATCATATACTACAGACCAGTGTCACTCCTGTCAATCACTGGCAAGATCCTTGAGACAATAATCTCAAGACAAATGACAGTTTTTTTACTACCACTCACTACTTTGTTACCGTCAATATGGCTTCAGGAAAGGTTACTCTGCTGCTCATCTGTTGTTAAACCTCTCCACTAAGTGGCACCTGTCACTGGATGAATCCAGAGTCAGCTGTCTGGTAGCACTGGACATTGCTGGTGCTTTCGACTAAGTGTGGCACCAAGACCTCTTGGCAAAACTGCAAGTACTGGGAACTGCAGGCTCTACACTATTTCTCCTCAGTGATTACCTTCATGGTAGATCTCTAAGGGTAGTTCTCAATGGAACAGAATCAGCAAGACATCCTATTGGGGCAAGTGTTCCACAGGGAAGTGTGATTGGGCCATTGTTATGGAATGTCTACTTCAATGACCTTCTTCATCTCATCCCAGAATGCCATTCATATGCAGACGACTGTACTCTAACATTTACTTATCCAAGAGAAGAAATGTCAGCTGTTCTAAGCTACATCAATCACCAGCTAAGAGCTATATCAGCCTGGGGAAACCGATGGCAGGTAACATTTGCACCTGAGAAAACACAAACGATGATGGTCTCTAGGTACCATGATGGTAATACAAGAGCAGTAGCAAGTATGAATGGGAGAGTGTTCGTACCCGGGGAAGAAATTGATATCCTTGGAGTGAAATTTGACTCCAAATTGACCATGAAGAACCACGTTGTAAATCTTCCAAACAAGGCAGTTAGGAAGCTTACAGCACGTCTACGTATTTCGCATCATTTGTTCGACAGTAGGGGTTGCAAGATTCTGTACGAGGCACAAGTACGCTCACACCTTGAGTATGGTCCACTTTCTTGGTTTGCCTACCCCCATCTCATCTACGACTGCTTGACAGAGTAGAGAACAGAGCAAGACGCCTCATCTCTCGCCTGGACCCATCCTGGATAGATCTGTCATTTCAGCAGAGCCTTCAACACAGGTGTGTGGGCGGCCTTACTGTTATGTACAAGGCCAACATTGTCAAAGTACCACACTTGGCTCCATTTCGAGGACAGCGAAAAGCGAGCTTCTACACCACAAGACGGGCAGAAAACAGCCATTTCACTCTGGCTGTACCCTTCTCCAGAACATCACTTCATCTGAGATCATTTATCCCCAGGATAACTCGAGTCTTTAACACGTTTGTACAATATAACGATATCAACGAGATAAACTCAGGTGATCAAATGAAAATGCTGGCCCACAGATGGCTCCAACTTTATCCTGTTCCCTACTTTATACTTCATAACAATAAAAATGCTTTCAAATGAGCTGATGTAGGTAACAGCTCTTAGCTTGTCAATAACGTTAGGAATCCTTAACTTGTCAATAACTTGTAAATAAAGTTAGGGATCCTTAACCTAACCTTGTCAAACCTTGTGTGTAAAAAAAAAAGAGGGATAAACGGGAATGTAATGAAGAGATAGAAGGGAGGCACGGGGTGAGGACGGGAGGGAGCAGAGAGCGTCAGGATGAGGGAGAGTGTAACGGAAGATGAGGGAGGGGGTGAGGGAGTCAGGAGGGAGATGAGGGAAGGGAAAGGATTTTTTTTTAGCAAAATTAGACATATCACCAGTATGCTGGTGAGAACACTAAGTTTGCCTGTCATAAACTGTCACGCAGAATGATGCTCATACAAGGCGTGGGAATGTATTCATTTGTACGTACTCGAAGGGTCGAGTCCTAGCTCCTGTCCCGCCTTTCAACGTGCCGCCTGCCGCATTCGCTACCTCTTAGCCTCGTAGGCCCTATCGTACCTGATATTGAAAGTATGGATATAGACTGCCTTTATCAATACTTAAGAACGTAAGAAAGAAGGAACACAGCAGCAGGCCTACTGGCCCATGCGAGGCAGGTCCATGTCTCCTATCGGCTTAAACCAATGCCCTAACCTAGTCAGGTCAGGTCACATTCACTTAAGGAAGAAGTACGGCATCTGACCTAGTAGCACAAGCTAGTCAGGTCCAACTCACACCCACGCATGTATTTAATAAACCTATTTTTAAAACTACACATCGTTTCAGCCTCTATAACTGTACTCGGGAGTTTGTTCCACTCATCCACAACTCTATTACCAAACCAGTGCTTTCCTATATCCTTCCTGAATCTGAATTTTTCCACTTAGACATTGCTGAGAGTCCTGTCTAGGCTAGATATTTTAAGCACGCTATTTACAGCCCCTTTATTTATTCCTTTTTTCCATTTATACACCTCAATCACATCCCCCCTAATTCTACGCCTTTCATGACCATCTTGAGACTGAAGAAATACTCCCTGACATTCCTGTGTCTCATCTGTGTTTTTAACTTCCAGCTGTGCCCCCTTGAGCTGGGAGACTTCAGTAGATCAGTGAGGATATCATGAAATATTCCAGCAAGGGTTCATCAGCTGCGGCAGTTGCAAACTTTTCGTTCCATCAGAGCTGGAGTCACTATCACTTGGGAAGTGCCATCTCTCAGGAGAGCTTATCTCATACAAAGGAGGACAGAAAAAAGTGAGCGAGAGAGGAAAGAGTGGACGAGTAATGGAGGGAGGGGGAGGCAACAGTGAGGGCGAAGATGATCATTTATCGAGCTATAAATATACCAAATAGCGTTATTTAATGGTCTGATATTTCCTTAACAGTTGTCTTATACTACAAGTTTAATATTTCCAGCCAGCCTCATCAACCACACCAGTCTCACTGTGATGTGACATTAATTTACAATAGTTATGAAATATGAGGAAGCCTAAATAGTCCAGTTTTAGATCAAACTGAATTATATTGATATCAATAAATATTTGCTAATGCGCAACTTTTAAGTAGTTTGGAGGAAGACGCTAAATCAGATTGACAGTGACGTGGCTGCAGTGTTTGGGTAAACTTGTCTTGTGTTATATGAAGGAACGATAGTCATTACAAAGTATTTACCCTAAACATTGCTTCTGTAGTGTTTATCTAAACATTGTTCCCTCTGCTTTCATACTGAACACATTTTACTACATCACTATGGTGTGAGGTGATGTTGGGATGTGGTCAGGGACGTATCTACGGAAGCGCTGTAACTGCGCCCTTGTCCAAACATCTGACACCCGTCTTTTACAGCTCAAAATTACAAGTCAAGCTCGTTAATCTTTGAATTAACAAATTATGGCACTACGTGAAAATTACAACTGCACCTTCCTTGTTTTCATTGATGCAAACTTGTTTATGGTGTACTCAATTTCAGTTTTTCTTCCAGTTTCTTCATTTTCTACACTAATAATTTATGTAAGTGGTTTAACAATCTAGCCATCCTAGTGCTTCTCACCCATGTTAAACAAAGGCAGACCATACATCTGATTTATCCGAGGATGACTTGTCTGACTAACTTTAATAGAAACTGCTCAGTGGCGCCCAGGGAACGTGGCATACCTGCCATACCTTAGGTACGCCACTGGGTGTGTTTTGGTAGAGGGTGGCGGTGTTTTAGTGTGGTGTTGTGGTAGAGGGTGGCGGGGTTTTAGTGTGTTGTGGTAGAGGGTGGCGGTGTTTCAGTGTGGTGTTGTGGTAGAGGGTGGCGGTGTTTCAGTGTGGTGTAGTGGTACGGGACGGAGGTGTTGGGGTGTGGTGTGGTGGCAATGGGTGGAGGTGTTGGGGTCTTGTGTGGGGTGGTGGTGTTGGGTAGAGATGTTGGGGTGCGATGTGGGGTGGTAGTGAAGAGTGGAGGTGTTGGGGTGTGGTGTCTTTGGTGGTGTAGGGTGGAGGTGTAGGGTTGAGGTGTTGTGTGGAGTGGTGTAGGGTGGTGTGGTGTAGGGTGGTGTAATGTAGTGGTGTAATGTAGGGGTGTAATGTAGGGTGACGGTGTTGGGGTGTGGTGTGAAGTGGTTTTATTAGGGTGATGTTGAGGTGTTGTGGGGTGTGGGTTGGTGGTGAAGGGTGGAAGTGCTGGGATGTGGCTTGGGGTGATGCTGGGGTGTGGTGTGAGCTGGTGTACGGTTGAGGGTTTATCAATGACACTAAAATAAGCCGTCAGATAATTTTTGACAAGCACACTAGAAAGCTACAAGATGACCTGGATAAGTTGATAGTGTGGTTGCAGAAGTGGCAGATACAGTTGTGGTTGCAGAAGTGGCAGATACAGTTGTGGTTGCAGAAGTGGCAGATACAGTTCAATATGTTAGCTTCTAATCAGATGAAAAGAAAATTATGCTACTTTTTAAGCTGAATAATTTATATCTTAGTCAAAATGAATGTAAAACATATGGTTAGCAGAAATCTTAAGGCAAGACAACTACGCATAAGTGTTTGTAAATAACGTTAATAGGATTCTTAGCTTCTTATCAAGAAACAAATAGTAGAAGTACTAATGTTATACCTTAACTTTATACTGATAAGGCTTCATTTAGATAATGATCCTCAATTATGGTTTCCATATAAACAGATTGGACATAAATACACTGGAAAATACATATATAGAAAAAATAACGAAGTTGATCCTATGTATTAAAAACCTTTCCAAAAAAGATAGGCTGAAGGCACTGAATTTGAACTCTCTGAAAAGACGTAGAATCAGGAGAGATGACTGAAGTGTACAAATGGAAAACAGAAATTAATATAAATAACGTGCTAAAAGTATTTTAACCAAGGCGTCCTTAGGACTCTCAGCAATTGCTTCTGGTTGGACCACTTAAGTTTTAGAAAGGATATAGAGAAGTATACTAGTCTGACAGGAGAGCTGGAGACCAACGAACTGCCAAGTAGCATCACCGAGGGGAGAACTCTGGGAAGATTTATATACAGGTTGGACAAGTATGGGCAGGTGCGGTTGGGTGTGAGTTCGACTTGTCTAGCAGAGGCCAATAAGCCTACTGCAGTGTCCCTTCATTTTTACGGTCTTATTACGTATCAATTTAACACAGCGTCAATCTGAAGAGCGAAATCCACGAAATATGTGAAGAGTCCGCTGTACATATAAAATTCAATATTTCGACATAATTTTATTTGATAAATTAAATACATGTGCAACACTTCAGTATCTTTATTGAGGAAACGTTTCGCCACACAGTGGCTTCATCAGTCCATACAACGGAGAATGGTGAAGAGCAGGAGGAGTTTGAGGTAATCAGTCCGTCAGCCTTGAGTCGATGTAATCAGTACATCAATCTTGAAAAGAATACAGCGTATGTGCGAAGTGGCTTATATACTGTAGACAGGTGAGGTGAAGCAGTTGTATGTGGTATCACACTTGACAAATCCAAATGTGGAAGAAGGTCATGCCTAAAGGTTAGGCAAGTGAAGAATTCTCTGTATTCAGATCCCAGGATGTTGCTGTGTCTGACAGGAATGTAGATAGATGGTTCAGAGAACCGACATGTTAATAAAGATACCCAAGTGTTGCACACGTGTCTAATTTATCAACTTGTCGGTTCTCTGAACCATTTATCTACAATTTTTTTTTTTTTTTACCACTAATACTGGTGGTGGTGAGTAGTGAAGGAGAGTAAATACTGGCCTCCAAAACAGCTGAGACCTGACACGATACAAATAATTTTCATCCTTGAAAAGTCGCGCAGAAAAATAGTTGTCTCAAAGAGTTGAAATCAAGAGTGCTAAATATCTAAACACGGTGTGATTATATATATATATATATATATATATATATATATATATATATATATATATTATATATATCATTAACTCGCATTACACGAACCCCGTCGAGCTGGGTATGTCAAGTAACCCTCGTATCAGCTGCACCTAGAGACTTGGTATAGTTATAGTGAGGAGAAGATCAAGTATATGATATAGAATTTGAAATAACAGTATATGTCTTACCTGTAGGAGAGAGGAATGTTGTGGGTATCGCAAGGACAACTTGCAAATCACTCTTTCGTAATCCAACAGGGTACAGAGGGATCATCAATAATACACGAAAAACAAAAATAATAATTTCCTTTATCTCTCTGTTCCCGTACCCACCATCAAGTCCCACAAGGGAAAGCTCAAATGATTACGAAAACAAACAACCATACGGCTAATAGAGGGATATTCTTGTATTTCTACTTTCAGTTCGCTTTAATTTGAACAGAACATTTATCACCTCAAAACTTGGCAACGATGCACACTCGAAGAACCTGGATTATTGCCATGAAACGACTGGCAATTTTATTTACGCTTCCATTTTTGTACATCAGTATTCAGAGATACTTTTATATGAATCACGAGGATGAGGGTGTTGGTACAGATGTGAAAGAGAGCATCAACACTTGGATAAATCATCTGTGTCCAAAGTATCACCTAATTAACACCGTCAATAAAACTCTCAACTGGCGGCCGCTCACCCCAAACACCATTTTCTTTACTGACACTTCCTGTGCCCTCAAGTTCTCCCCCAAGAAGGTACGTACAGGGTAAGTTTGTTTACCTGGTAAGTTCATTTTTTCAAGTTAGATAATTGGTACAAGTACTAGGAATAACAATATCGACAAACTCTGGGGTATACACATTATCAACACTTTGGGCATTTTATTTGGGAAGTTTTTCCCACTAGGATTGTGTGAATTATTATTATTATGTGAGCAAATCACCTGCAGGAGGCATACAGGGCATTACCTGCAAGTAATTTGGGTGAGGTAAGTGGGACTCAAGTCACAGCAGGTCGCCTAACTGCAACTCCCTCGATGCCCACTCCCTACCACTCTCACAAAAAGCTAGACCTGACATTAAATTAATAATTACAATATTAAACATTCATACCAATAAGAGTAAATTATAAAATAAAGTGGACTGTATATGATTAGGCTTGCTGGGTACACAAACGAAATTGGTGTTAACACTTACCATTTAATTACTGGAAGACACTTAATGCTGATGGAACACAACCTAACATTACCCTACCAGCTATGATTTATGATGCCAACTCAAAACCTACTGTACATTATGGGTAAGCATCACTTAGCTGTGTTGTTGGGAAGATTCATTGAAGTCCTCTATTTTTACGTCCTGGTTGCCGAATTGTAAGAGCTTTTCACACTATTTATCCCAATTCTTCAGCGGGAACGTGTCAGCAATTTCTAAATTATGGATTGACGCCGATATACACCAATTGATCTTCGAGAAAGCCTGATTACATTGCACAGTTCAGAACAGTGTTCACACATTAAATTTAATATGGCGTCTCTCCCCGGCGAATACCCTCCCAACTCCCACTCGAAATTTCTCGAAAGGGTCAAATCAGCATCATATTTTATTACACAATTATTATATTATTAATTTATAGGTTCTACATTTAGGAAATTATGTAAAAAAAATTCCACATTAAAAATGCTCCTACAAGGCGAAACGTTTCTTTAATGAGGTGTTCTACCTATTGCACATGTATCTTTACCCCACAATTAGCTAAATGCTATAAATAGTGGGCTAATAATTATTCTTGAAAAGTGAGTTAGTTTATCTGGTGGGTTATTCTTCAAGGTGGTCCGACTACAGTAGTTACTGGTATACAGGTATTTATCTACCTAGTATTCTTTATACACAGAGTTAGCAAATCTATGAAATTAGTTGTACGCCCTATGAAATAATTAATGTAAGTGTTTACCTTCGTCGTAGGTTAATTGCGCTTGTGTTTGGTTAATTAGGCAATAAAGTTAATTAACATACCTGTTGGGTTATCTGGGCTTTTTCCTCTTCGGTTAATTTATCTTCCAGCTGTTAATTATGGTCCCATCTTTGTTAATCTTCTTGAATTAATTAACCGGATAATTACTTTGAATAATTGGTAGGTTAACACATTATGACTGGACAATGAACAATCCTGGGAAGGACACTTGTGTACAGTTTCATCACTCGTGACGAAACGTCTTTTAATTACCTCAACTAAAGTGTCCTTTTTCAGTCCTGACCAATTTCTTAGGGATAAGCAACTAGTCACAACGTGTAAAGTTACAACTGATAACTCAGAAACCTAGTGCACCACAACACAGGGGTTACACATAATAACTAATAACTCAGAAATCTATTGTAGCACAACACAATAATTTAATAATTTGCCACTGGAGATCATTTCCTTTGTTTTCTTTATAATAATATTTACAAATTCGTTTTTTTTTTTTTTCTAAAAAAAAAATTTCCTTTAGAAATAAACTTAAGTCAAGAATAATAAACCAGCTTTTCTAATTTATTAATAATTGTAACATTTACCAATTTGAGAAATGTAATTGTTCTCCTTGAAGGAGTAAGGTGAGATGTGACTGGTCGTTTGTTGTAGAGGTAATAATAATACTAGGTTCACTAGTTAGTAAAAACTGTCTCTTGGTTTATTTAAAGCCTATCGACTGCGCTAGGGTCATTAAGGCAGCAATTGAAGTTTTCACCACCAGACAGGAAGACTTAATTTAATCCCTAACACTATGATTAAGGTAAACTCAGCATACATAAGCTGAAATACACCTCTTGGGTGTATTTCTCCACGAGTCCTGTGACTCGTGGCAAAATTGACAAATGATTTATGACTGGTGAAGGAGTTTTCAGTTTCTTGTTTACATCAGTTACCATCCACAGGCGTGTGCCGTGGAGAGCGCCGCCCATCACCACCCACACCGACCTGTCCTGCTGATGGTGACCGCACCAACCATACTTCACTCACAACCATTACTTAAGGTAACTGTTATATACATATAGTATATTTTTTTAATTTCCGTAGATTGTAGTGATTCATTTACTAATATTTGAAGTAATCATTTATTTCTTAAATCTGTCCTTGCTCCACACTGAATATTGTTTCTTCGTCAATAAAACGCTAAATTGTCTGCTGGCTAAGCGCATGTGTCAGACGAGTAGTGTTCCGCGAATGCTGCCTCATTGTATATATATTTTTTTTCAAAGTCTACCTTACACTCACTATCAGACATCGCGTTTATGATGTCCCTTAGCTATTGTCTTTTTCAGATTAGCCTATTATTTATAAATAAAATCTTGGAAATAAATGGTATAAAATACCGACACAATGGAAAAATAAACACATAACTAGTATAATGTGATCCTTTATTGACAACGTTTCGCCCACGCAGTGGGCTTTATCGAGTTACAGACAGATCTACCTGGAATAATGTCGTGTGGGTCTTGGGAGAGATATATAGGAGGTCAAAGATACTCCTTGTTGGATGGTTACGGTATATTTACAGTAATTAGAGGAGAGTCCCGCACACCTTGTCTCGCCTGTAGGTATAACGTTAGTGAGGCAGTCTGCCTATGATAGGCTGTGCACATGCGCTGAGCCTCTGACGTCAGCGGGTACCGTGACGTCACACGCAAAGGGACCAGCTGTATAAAGATATACTAAACAAGTGTATCTATGATACTGACACGACAATAAGAGTGACATGAGTAAATTTTATAAATACTCATGTCACTCTTATTCCAGGTAGATGTGTCTGTGACTCGATAAAGCCCACTGCGTGGGCGAAACGTTGTCAATAAAGAATCGCATTATACTGCTTATGTGTTTATTTTTTTCCATAAATAAAATCTTACTCCAATTTCTCTTAGTTTCTACCGTGATATGAAGAACTATTTTTTAATGTCCCTGTGATTTTTTTAATACATCAAAAAGTAGTCTCCAGAGACCTTGTGTGTACAAATGTCATTATGGAGGCGTCCTTGTGAAAGGTAAACAATCGACTGTGCATAAACCACTCTTATTTTAAAACTCCAATTATGAGTTTCTGAGGCTGGTAAGATGGCCTGAATAATAACTCAGAACAATGACCGAAAAAAAATTACTTGTGTAAAAGATTAAAAAATAAATAATGTTTTACAGCTAGTAGAGGACCTGGAGAATGTGGAGTTTGCTTACCTGGATCTAGACCAGGTTTTCAGTGAACCTCCACTCAAGTCATGGCATGACCAACGTCTCTGGCTCTACAATGAAGGTAAAAGCTTACTCTCTCTCCCTCCCTCTCTATTATTGTATCAACCTATGATATGCTTTGCAGACTTAATTCCAGCTTCTGATGCCTTCAGTCGACTTATCTTAGTTAGTGTTAGAGAATTCAGTCATTTAAAAGAAAAGTCAATGATCTCAAAAAATACGTCTTAAAAAATCAATGGTTCCATAGACAGCAAATCAATCTAACAAATAAAAACAGCCTTACAAGAAACTCAAAACAAAACAAAATAATTTAGCAAATTTAATATAGCAGTCACTTCTTGTTACAAGATTCCTTTGCTAGAAAACCCTAGCAAAGCCTCGACCTACAGTATCGACGTCGTCAACGGGATTGTTATACTCAGTGTGGAACATGAGCCGGACCAGGGAAGTTCCTGCCACCATTTTTTTTTCATACTGCATCTATATGGGGTAATAGCCTAGATCGTAGTAACAAGAACACGTATGTACGAATGTTGATTCATTGTAATGACGCGATGTACGTGAACAAGATATCGATCAGCAGTGTGACTGTACGCCACCGGCCCCAAATAGACGAGCGAACCTCTTGACCTTCGCAGTAGGCAGGCTTTGCAAGGCATATTGAGTCTTCAAAAGAGCATGTATGGCATAGATCATGCGAGCAAGGACAACAATCCCGCAATCCGAATTTAACTGGGCGTCCATGAACCATACTAAGGCTGTCACCAACAGCCTGCAACTTAAAAGGTTTTAGCCTGTGCAGAAACTGTATAAGAACAATGTGCACCTCATCATGCAGGGCATAAAATGAAATGCTGAAGCCAGCCGAATTCATAAGTTCCAAAGCAAGCTCATTTTTGTCTAACACACCTAAAATTACTCAGGTGGATCGTGAAAAATACTTAGTACAAATGTTAGTCCCGAAGACACTCCAGAAGTAGCAGAGACCAACGGGATTTTTTTTTTTTTTTGACAAGGAATAAATTGAACAGGATGAGGGAAAACTTAGAACGCAGCAGATACAATAAGAGCAGCAGTATATTGAGGTAGAACATAAGGGCAGCAGCTTATTGAGGTAGAACACTACAGAAGTGATCATTTGCTTTGGATCTTTCAGATATATGCACCTTGCAGGCCTGGCAGCCCACATCACGAGTCTCGAAGCACAAGAATACTTGAACAATAATGGTAAAACCCTACCTTTCATCTCCCTCACCCACAACTGAGCCCTAGGAAAGTGCTTCCAGCGTACTAACGGCCCAGTAAACCTAGTAGCAGCCAAAAGTGATTTAGACAACATCACAGAATCTCCCATTTCGTCACTCCCCACTAATCAAAGTATGTTTCGATGTATAAAGACAAATGCAGTATAATGAGATCCATTATTGACAACGTTTCGCTCACACAGTGGGCTTTATCAAGTCGCAAACATGTTTGTGACTTCATAAACCCCACTGTGTACACGAACTTTTGTCAATAAAGGATCTTATACTGCATCTGTGTCTTTATCCATTACCTGGAGTCTACCTGGAGAGAATTCCAGGGGTCAACGCCCCCGCGGTTCGGTCTGTGACCAGGCCTCCTGTTGGACCAGAGCCTGATCAACCAGGCTGTTACTGCTGGCCGCACGCAGTCCAACGTACGAACCACAGCCTGTCCAGTGCCTGCTTGAAGACAGCCAGGGGCTTGTTGGTAATCCCCCTGATGTATGCTGGGAGGCAGTTGAACAATCTTGGGCCCCTCACACTTATTGTGTTGTCCCTCAACGTGCTAGTGGCACCCCTGCTCTTCATTGGGGGGATGTTACATCGCCTGCCGAGTCTTTTGCTTTCGTACGGAGTGATTTTTGTGTGCAAGTTTGGTACTAAGCCCTCGAGAATTTTCCATGTGTATATAATAATGCATCTCTCCCGCCTGCGTTCTAGAGAGTACAGGTTTAGGAACTTCAAGCGTTCCCAGTAGTTGAGGTGGTTTATCGCACTTATGCGTGCGGTGAAGGTTCTCTGCACATTTTCAAGGTCAGCAATTTCACCCGCCTTGAAAGGTGCAGTTAGTGTGCAGCCTAGATAGAACAAGCTATCTGTAAAGTGTCAACATGGGCTTGGCATCCCTGGTTTTGAAGGTTCTCATTATCCATCCTGTCATTTTTCGAGCAGATGCAATTGCTACATTGTTATGGTCCTTGAAGGTGAGATCCTCTGACATGATCACTCCCAGGTCTTTGACATTAGTTTTTCGCTCTATTGTGTGGTTGGAATTAGTTTTGTACTCCGATGAGATTTTAATTTCTTCACGTTTTCCGTATCTGAGTAATTGAAACTTCTCATCATTGAACTTCATATTGTTTTCTGCAACCCATTTAAAGATTTGGTTTATGTCTGCTTGGAGTCTTGCAGTGTCTTCTCTGCAAAGTGTCACCTGTAAATAAAAGGACACAAATGCAACTACATAATGTGACATTTTATTTTGTGGCAACGTTTCGCTCTCCATGAGCTTTGTCAAGCCGTTACAAACAATACATGGACACAGAGGGTATATACTATAGGCTCAGAGTGAGGTGCAATACTAGTGGTGGTAGAAGTAGTAGTGATATAAGTTGTGGTAGTAGTAGTAATACAATAAGGTAGAACAATCAACTTGCACATGAGTAAAAGGTGATTACTTGGGTAGTATAAAAATAGGTTAGACAAATATTTCTGTTGGAGGTTGGAATAGAGAAGGCCTGTAGCAGTGCTCCACATCTGCGATGTGCTTGTATAGTATTTGCAGGAGAGACTATGTGATGGTAGGGTTTACTGTTTTCAGGAGGATTCTTGATAAGACTTCAGAGATGGTGAAGCTGCCTTTGTTTTGTTTATGTTAGAAACAGCGATAAGTGCTAATTCAAGGCACTTGCGTCTGCGGAATTAGTTTCTTTGATTGCTAAACGGTCGTCTTTGAATTTCATGAGATGATTGGTGGAATTTCGGTGTTGTACGCAGGCGTTGTTCAGGTTATCGTTCCTACATGCATTAATGTGTTCATTGAGGCGTGTTTCGAGGTTTCTTGCTGTTTCTACATAATGTCGGTAATTCTACCAATATTAATACAAAGTGTCACTTACCATTGGGCCACAGTGCAGCCTATGCCATCTGCGGAGCAGGATTCCCTCCCCATATAAAGGTGGTTGCCAAAGAAATTTGTACCTCTGAAGATCACTGATTTCAACCAGTCTTTCATGGAATTTTATTTATTTGAGGTTAGAAATTATAAATCTAAACCTGCGTTATTGCTTCCTGAGGAAACCAACGCTCTCCAGATACGCTACTAATCTCTAACACAATTTATATCTATCTCATCTTAAGGGAGTTTTCCACTTTAGTAGAGTAGATTCTCGTGGCTGTGTTGCTCACAAAAGAACTACTTGAACTGAACCCTTGAGCGGGTGTAGACACTGGCCATGTACACTTGCTTTCTTGAGCGTTCATTTGCTGTCTCGCGTGATGATGAATTAGGTACTTGTGCAACACTTTGGTATCTTGATTGTGGAAACGTTAAGCCCGTCAAGATTGATGGACTAAACATATCGACTCCAGGCTGAGGGACCGGGACTGATTACCTCAGACTCCTGATCTTAAGAACATAAGAACATAAGAAAGGAGGAACACTGCAACAGGCCTACTGGCCCATACTAGGCAGGTCCATGTCAAAACCAACCCACCAACAAAAATATTTGCCCATCCCATCCCCAGCGGCACCAAAGCAACCTTCACAACCCTCAAGCATTCACAACCCTCCAAGTCTCGCTTAAATCTAACCCCTCTCTCAAAAGATTACAGAAGGAAGTAACACTGCTGCAGGCCAACCGGCCCACACTAGGCAGGTCCCCCTCAAACCCTAAACCAATCCCACGAACAAAAACACCTTTCCAACCCAACTTCTACTCCATCCATGGAACAAGCTCCGATAATCAGGGCACTACCAAAGAGCGAACTGAAGGATCTGAAGCACCCGGTCCATCACCAGGGCACTGAAGGAGCCGAAGCACCTGGTCCATCACCAGGGCACTGAAGGAGCCGAAGCACCTGATCCATCACCAGGGCACTGAAGGAGCCGAAGCACCTGGTCCATCACCAGGGCACTGAAGGAGCCGAAACACCCGGTCCATCACCAGGGCACTGAAGGAGCCGAAGCACCTGGTCCATCACCAGGGCACTGAAGGAGCCGAAGCACCTGGTCCATCACCAGGGGACTGAAGGAGCCGAAGCACCTGGTCCATCACCAGGGGACTGAAGGAGCCGAAGCACCTGGTCCATCACCAGGGCACTGAAGGAGCCGAAGCACCTGGTCCATCACCAGGGCACTGAAGGAGCCGAAACACCTGGTCCATCACCAGGGCACTGAAGGAGCCGAAACACCTGGTCCATCACCAGGGCACTGAAGGAGCCGAAGCACCTGGTCCATCACCAGGGCACTGAAGGAGCCGAAGCACCTGGTTCATCACCAGGGGACTGAAGGAGCCGAAGCACCTGGTCCATCACCAGGGGACTGAAGGAGCCGAAGCACCTGGTCCATCACCAGGGCACTGAAGGAGCCGAAGCACCTGGTCCATCACCAGGGCACTGAAGGAGCCGAAACACCCGTTCCCTCACCAGGGCACTGAAGGAGCCGAAGCACCTGGTCCATCACCAGGGCACTGAAGGAGCCGAAACACCCGTTCCATCACCAGGGCACTGAAGGAGCCGAAGCACCTACTTCAACCATTCTTTTTTGTACTGGACTGAGGAAGCCACTGGTTGGAGAAACGTTTCCACAATAAAGATACACAAGTGTTGCACAAGTGTCTAATAATTCTAATTCATCATTCTGTCGGTTCTCTGAACCATTTTTCTACACTGCTGTCTCGCGTTTATCTTCGGTTGATCCCTTACAGAGCTTGCACCTGTTTTCGTCAGCGACGCAGCCCGTGTGGAGCTCCTTCGACGATACGGAGGGACTTACCTTGACCTCGACATCCTGACCTTGCGACCTCTTCCTGACTTAAATCCTTACCTAGGTCGTTATAATATCAGACGAGTCATAAGTAGCGTCCTGAGCTTTCCCCCACGACACCCCTTCATGCAGGTAAGATCAGTGTTAAGTCAGTTTGTATTGGGTCTTGGGTCATGTGCCATAGTCATGTTGGATCTGGCATCAATCTAGAAACAATGTTGGATCTGAGAGCATGCTTTGCAAAGAGCATGTTCTCTCAAGATTCTATCTGATCTTGGATCATTTTGGACCAGTGGTCCAATACCGAACCTTAAGATTTTATTAGTTTAAAGGCCATGCTGGACTTGGAGCCATACCAGGTTAAAAGATCTGTGTAAGTCAAAATATCATTCCGGGTTAAGTGGGTGTAATCAAATTAGGAGTCAAATGCTGGATCAGAAGCTATTCTGAGATGAGGGATCACGCTAAGTCAAGAGTTTAGGGTAATTTAAGATGCATATTGTATCGGGTGAACTTTACCAAGGTTTACGGATGTCACTCTCTTGAATGAAATAACGTACTACCCTGTATAAAGACAGGCACAAATTACTGAGCAAGATTTTATTGGGACATCGTTTTACTGTAGAGCTTTATCAAGTTAATGACTCAATAAACCTCTACACAAACTGAAACGCTTGTTCTATAACTTCTCTCTAGCTTCTTTCTTATCTTCAGAACCTAAATAAAATTAGACCAGGGACTGAATTTGACATTGTGTAACCACCAGGGAGTTGTGGATGACATACCACGAGTGTTCAAGCCTAACATATACAACAGCATTGGTCCTGACCTCATCATCACCCACCTGCAACAACTATGTCCTGAAAACTTAACCATTAAAAATGACATCAACAGCACAGCGAATATCATTTGTCACGACATCACCATTTATCCGAGCTGCGCCTTTGCAACCATAATCCTTAAACCGCCTAATACGGAGTTACAGAACCTCTACTTAAGCGGAAAAGGACTCGGAGTTAAGTTCGTGAACGAGTCCATGGAGACCTATTCGCTCCATCTTTATAACTCTATCACAAAAGGGTGGAAGTTGAAACTGGGAGGAGACTCCATCCTTGAGGAAGTAGCCAAGAGGAACTGCCCGAGAGTGTATCGCTATCTTCTTACCCATAACATGACAATTTGAGATGCTTTTCTAAAAGTTAAACCCTTAATGATGCATACTTTTATTGCCAGGTTTTTCCTTGTTATACTTTACTACATGTTTGGTTATAAAGAAATTCCCTGGTGGATGGTGACATTTTCCTACTAACAACACTCACGTTAAATAGGTTTGATTTCTCTATATTCCTGTGATCATCTTAATTTGTTGGCTGTTTGACAAGTATTAAATAATTTAAAATGGTATTTATTTTATTCACATGTATTTAGCAGTCTGATATGTACACAAATATACTGAAAAAATATAAGTAAAGCAATTTCTTAAACAATACATGCTCAACTTTCCACTATTATATTTAGGAGGAGAGGTCGTTAAACCCGTAGGAGTCATAGAGCACCTGGGAGAATGGGAGGTACAAAGGTTTGATCCAAGGAAGAGGACAGGTTCAATTCCTTGCATCAAGAGTCCCTCACCGGCATTAAGGAACCTCCCTTGAGGGGTAACTTATTTAGAAGTATATAAAATAATAAGTGAATCCATTTGATACGTCAATGTATCTTTTTTAAAATAAGATTTCATTAATTCTGATTATCCTAGAAACATTTGTAACAGGTAAAGTGGTTTTGAATAAATAATTATAACAAAAAGTGGTTTCGAATAAATATTCGTAACAAAGTGTTTTTTATATTTATAACAGTGAAATTGTATAAATATTTATAACAAAGTGGGTCTGCATAAATATTTGTAACAAATAAAGTGGTTTTTGCATAAAATTATTTTGTATAAGTGACAAGTTTGTAAGTGTAACCAAGTGTACTTTAACATTATTATAGCCTAGGCCTATGCTTTCGAGCTTCCGTTCAAGTTTTATAACCGTTTAAATTATATATACAGTATACTACTTCTACTACTACTGGTAAGACACATAGGCAACATTTAGGCATCTTTATTCCGAAACGTTTCGCCTACATAGCGCTTCTTTAGGGTCGTAAATGGTTGTCCTAGACTGCGAAAATACTTAACACGAGTAAAGAATTAGGTGTATCTAGTGTTAATAATCGAATACGTTAAATTAATCTCATAACAGGACTGAAGCTCCTGTCTGATCAAGACAATGTTGTCTATTGATAAGTTTAGAACACTTAAGCCATGGAACGATTGACTCAATGTGGATTCCAATTAAAGCAAAATATTAAAATGTTTGGATGACATTTAACTGTGCCAACTAAAAAAAAAAAATCCCACCTCTTTTTCCAAATGAAACTACTCACAAGAAATTACTAAAGCATACGGTAATCTCTTGAATAGGCTACAAATTTCTGAGCTCTCGATTACATACGCACTCTACAAGCTAAAAAATGACAATGACTACATTTACTGATGTTTACAATAAACACAGGGAAGGGCTGTCATCGTAAATCAATTTGAGGGAAATAAGTTTTTACTTAGGTATTACATAACATACAATTTTTTTACAATGTTCCTGAGAACACGCAGGTGTTATGGGCTCATACATTCGTATACACTATATTATGTAGATTTAATGTAAAATAACAGTTAAACAATGATAATATAAGAGAAATATTAGAAATAATAACTGGGTCTCCACCTTATGAACTCAAAAAAAAAATGAGTGCAGACTGGAAATAATAAATTTCTATCAAAATTAAAGAAAATCTAGTGAAGCACGAATGGGAAAAAATAAGTTTCAGTAACTACAATATATCGACACTGCTCGACTACAGTTAGGCTATAAGTACCTTACTGGTTCATTTTGTATAGAGCTCTCAGTAATATGAAATGTATAAGTGTATGGTCAGAGACAGGGCAACACACTAGAAAGATATACTTTGGACAGTCCAAAAATCCAACCCCTTAATATTAAATCCTAACAAACTCTACGGGAAATGGCAAATCAGTTCACTGACAATTGTACGTAGTATTTGAAATCCAGAGTGTACCCACTTTCCATTTACTTGGTAAGCTAACAACCATGAGTTATTTATGAAATAACCGACTTCACTATTAATGATCTAGATTCTAGATATACTAGTATACCCATACTAAATCAAGTAAATAATTAAGTACTATATGATAAGACTAATCTTTTACTTGGCACTAATATTCTAAAGATATAATTATACCCATAATGGGGTCTGAAAAAATCCACTGACCCTTGCAATACTTTATTGTGCTAGTGCTAATAGGATGACTATGGGGAACAAACTAATCATTATATGCAAGCACAAAGGCTGCCCACTATTGCTTGCAAGAACTCACATCAATGCCATTAAATTATTTCTAATCATAATATTCTGATGACAAAAATTATGAATAACAAATTACACGTTATCCAAAATAAGATGATAAAGATTAACCTGGACATGTGCATGGAATGAGCAGGTCAGAAGGTATTGCAAATGTAAAGTCATAAAAATGAGTTAACAGAAAATGCCTAAAATTAAATATTGTCAGTATTTTACCAACATCGTTGCTCGAACTACATTGTCACAAAATTTTAATGGAGGTATGAATAAAAAATAACCAAGTAGGGATAATGAACACGACTTTGTAACACGGTGCCCCGTGGCCTGGTGGCTAACGCTCTAGCCGCGAGGGTAGAAACATTGGGCGTGTTTCCTTACACCGGTTGTCTAAGTTCACCCATCAGTGAAATGGGTACCTGAGTGTTAGTCGACTGGTGTGGGTCGCATCCTGGGACAAAACTGACCTAATTTACCTGAAATGCTCTGCATAACAAGGGGCTTTCTATATAGTATGTCATTGATGTCAGCTAGGCATACCTTGTACTTGTCGAAATAAAATTATTATTACTGCATGAAAAAAAAACTTATACGGTTATGATTGGAAAACTTACCTAAAAATGTCATCGAGCAGTCCAAGGCAACTCTGACCTACCTTATACACCGCTGCAGGAAGCGACTCTCTGCTTATGAAATCACTGACGATCATGAGTGAACATATATCCATGCTACCTGAAAGCATAATGCTCAGGTATAATGATATTTGGATATTAGGTGAGGAAGACGACATATTAGCTGCATGAATTGTATTTTGTATGAGGGCAGTGATGGAAATGCAACTACAGCCTACATTATTATAATTATGGGAAAGCACTAAATCCATGAGGGTCATACAGCGCCTGGGAAATAGGAAATTAGATTTGACCTATGGAAGAGGAGGGTAGCTAATCTGAAGTTTGATCGGAGCAGCGTCTTGACACATACGTATGCATGAGGAAAATTAGGACACATTCACATGCACTAGAGAACAACAAAGATGAGCGGCTGCAAAAATTTGATTACCGTACATGTCCTGTCAGATGTAGTAACCTGAATGTAGAATTTTGTCCACTACTCAGAGCTGTGGACTGACAATGACAGCAGGGACCAGTGTGAACCCCTCTGTAGACGAGGGATGGGCAGGATGAGAATGAAACTGTTCTGACAAGACAGTGTGGGTTGTCAAAGCATAATGAATCAATAAATGATTTAGAAAATCGACAAGTTAAAGACACTTTTGCAACATTTGGGCTTTATTTGTGGAAACATTACGCCAGTCAACGGCTTCATCAGTCCAATACAGGGAAGAACGGTAGGAAGACGAGGAGTTTCTTTTTTTTATATTTTATTTAAAAAACTTATATGTACAATATCTACGTAACATAATACCTTCATAGAAGGTTCATACACATGTCAAAGCATAGTCACCTTTTGCCAGCATGACAATACACAATATGCACTAAACTTGATTCACAAAACAAATAACTGTATACCATAAGTAACACAATATTCACAAACAATGAACTTTTCACTTAAGAGAAACATAAGGGAAAACTCAGCAATGATCTCTCATAACAGTGCGAAAATATAAATTACGTACATATTACATACCTTCCAGAACCCCCCTCCCCCCATATTTATATTCTCACATTAACTTCATACCATCACAATTCCTACCTTCATAGAAGGTTCATACACATGTCAAACAAAGGACACCTACTGCCAGCATCACAGTACACAATATGCACAAAACATGAATCACAAAACAAATAACCTGTTACTATAACACAATATTCACAAACAATGAACTTTTCACTAAGTGAAACAAAGAAATCCCAGCAATACTCTTTCAAACGAGGAGTTTGATGTTATCAGTCCATCTCCCTGGAGATGGACTGATAACCCTTGTGGTTTAGCGCTTCTTTTGATTATAATAATAATCCCTGGAGTCGATGGGTTCAGTCCATCAATCACACCTCTACAACACAATTGTCCTCAAAGATTTAAGTTATACCATGAATTAAGGAAAGATCCTGGACTTCACCTTACGAAAGAGACAAAGCAAATGCGATAGTAATTATGGACAAGGTAGATTATAGTCGAACTAGGAACATATTATTAGAAAACGAGGATATTTAAGTGTCCTTTTAAGTGTGAAACTGACACTCATCCTGCGTGATGGTGTATTAGGAACACTGCTAACATTTGGTCTCATCTTGTAACTCATAAGAGAGGGCAGTCAAGCACTTCAGATGTAGAATTTTAAACAAAAACATCAAAGTAGCAGCCTCCTCCAACACTGACCAATATTATTATATTTAGTAGGAAACGCTAAATCGGTGGTCATACAGCGCCTGAGGGAACAAGAGAACCAGGTTCGATCCAAGGAAAGGGAGGATAGGTCCGATTCCTTGGATCAAGAGCCCCACACCAGCATCAAGACTGACAAGATCTGGAGGAGCGTGAAAACCTTTGTAAATTAACTATTCACAATACTTTCATTTACACATCTACTCTCCCCAGTTTCCAAATAATGAAATACTTTACCTAACAAGTGTTTACCTTGAAACGAGGTTTTTCCAACGATCCAGTCTTGGAAATTCAGGTTAAAAGACGAGGACACACTCGACCATCCATGAACAAGTTGACACTGAAGTTGTGGCGGGAGTCAGACATGACACGCGGAACAACACCAACATTAAATAAGTGTTTTTTTTTAACTTGTTTGACCTTACTTCTAACGCTGAAGCCTGTTTATAATGCGATAAACCATTATTTATATTTTATACACCTTTACCCACGGCATAACAAATACCTTTTTCTTTTTTACTAAGGACTATATGCAAAGTGCGTAATACGGTCGAACGACAATAGACATTTCAAATGAATGTGGAAAATTTCAATATTATAAATAACAACGAATCTTGGCTGCACTTTTGACTATAAAATCCCCTTTCTTTCAAATAGAACATCCAGAAATACCCCAGAAAGGTCATTATTCCCTCATAGAACATCTTGATTTTCCAGTAACAATGCCAACCTCTCATATATTTTAACACCCGGTGAAAGTGGTATATACACTGGTTTATATAAGCTGAAAGTTTACTTCATATTTCAGTAACCTTCACTCGGCTCACACAATGAGGTCCTGGTTCGATCCCCGGTACGGGTGGAAACATTAGACGTATTTATGACACCTGCTGTCCATATTCACCTAGCAGTAAAATAGGTACCTGCGTGTTAGTCGACTGATGTTGGTCGCATCCTGGGGACAAAATTAATAATAATAATCTTTATTTCTACAAGTACAAGGTATACAGACCATAGCTGACGTCAGTGACATACTACTACACACAAAGTTCTTCAAAGCATTTCGGGCAAATTAAGTCAATTTTGTCCCCAGGATGCGACCCACACCAGTCGACTAACACCCAGGCACCTATTTTACTGATGGGTGAACAGTGGACAGCAGGTGTCTAAAAGAAACACGTCCTAATATTAAAGCCGTGACCTAATTTGCCCGAAATGCTCCGCCATAACAAGGGGCTTTCTATATAATATATCCTAGAATTTGTACTGATAAAGCCACTGGAGGGCGAAACGTCTATAATTAAGATACCCAGATGTTGCACATGTGTCTAATTTTCATCTTGTCGGTATTGTATAGCCTACCATTCATGTACATACAGTAGTATGTCACTGACGTCAGCTATGGTCTGTATACCTTGTACATGTACTTGTAGAAATAAATATTATTTTTATTATTTATGAGACTGAATCCACATTTTGCATCAGTTAGAATTCACGGTAGTTAACACTTTTACGATTCCAGATCCCTAATGGATTGCCCAATATATGTGCCCATTCCCCTTCACCAGAGTGTCGAAATCATCATCAAAAGTTATATTGGGTACTACCAGTACTAGCAATAGAACAGCTGATAGTTTATTCTAGTCTAACAACAACTTTGTTAAAATTGTTCAGAGATCGAGTCCCATGATAAATGAGACACTTTATAAACTATTCGCATTGAGTCCCATTATTTGGTTCCCATGCCCCCATTATTTGGTTCCTATACCCCCGTTATTTGGTTCCCATACCCCATTATTTTATTCTCATGCCCCCATTATTTGCTTCCCATACCCCCCATTATTTGATTCCCATACCCCCTTATTTGCTTCCCATACCCCCATTATTTGCTTCTCATACCCCCCATTATTTGCTTTCCACACCCCTATTATTTTATTTCCACACCCCCATTATTTGCTTCCCATACCCCCATTATTTGCTTCCCACACCCCCATTATTTATTTATTAAAAAATAATATTGGATACCCCCCTTTAAGAGCCTCTGAGCTAGATAAACTGACCCATTCTTCTTAATGGGATTCTTAGTTTTTTTTCTATTTTATCTCCATATTGTATTGTGTAGACTAGCTAGGTAAAATTATTGTAATATATGATATGACTAATATTTATTTTTAATGGTGTAACAATGTCCGTTGAGGTCTGACACTCCCATTGTAACTTCTGTTATCTTGTTATTTTTGACACTACCGCTCATAGGATGAGCTTCAGGTGCACAGTAATGAACACTGGGTGCATAATAATGAACACGGGGTGCACAATAATGAACACGGGGTGCACAATAATGAACACTGGGTGCACAATAATGAACACTGGGTGCACAATAATGAACACAGGGTGCACAATAATGAACACAGGGTGCACAATAATGAACACGGGGTGCACAATAATGAACACGGGGTGCACAATAATGAACACGGGGTGCACAATAATGAACACGGGGTGCACAATAATGAACACTGGGTGCACAATAATGAACACAGGGTGCACAATAATGAACACAGGGTGCACAGTAATGAACACGGGGTGCACAATAATAAACACGGGGTGCACAATAATGAACACTGGGTGCACAATAATGAACACGGGGTGCACAATAATGAACACAGGGTGCACAATAATGAACACGGGGTGCACAATAATAAACACGGGGTGCACAATAATGAACACGGAGTGCACAATAATGAACACGGGGTGCACAATAATGAACACGGGGTGCACAATAATGAACACGGGGTGCACAATAATGAACACGGGGTGCACAATAATGAACACGGGGTGCACAATAATGAACACTGGGTGCACAATAATGAACACTGGGTGCACAATAATTAACACAGGGTGCACAATAATGAACACAGGGTGCACAATAATGAACACAGGGTGCACAATAATGAACACGGGGTGCACAATAATGAACACGGGGTGCACAATAATGAACACGGGTGTAATGACAGGTGCACAATAATGAACACAGGGTGCACAATAATGAACACGGGGTGCACAATAATGAACACTGGGTGCACAATAATGAACACAGGGTGCACAATAATGAACACAGGGTGCACAGTAATGAACACGGGTGCACAATAATAAACACGGGGTGCACAATAATGAACACTGGGTGCACAATAATGAACACGGGGTGCACAATAATGAACACAGGGTGCACAATAATGAACACGGGGTGCACAATAATAAACACGGGGTGCACAATAATGAACACGGAGTGCACAATAATGAACACGGGGTGCACAATAATGAACACGGGGTGCACAATAATGAACACGGGGTGCACAATAATGAACACGGGGTGCACAATAATGAACACGGGGTGCACAATAATGAACATAAGGTGCACAATGATTAACACCCCAGCAGATTCAACCTGTATGATAAATCACTACGCATTTAGCGCTCCCTACTAATATATTACTGCTATTATTACTACTAATACTACAACTAATATTAATATTACTACTAATACTACTAATAATACTATTACTAATGCTACTGCTACTACTACTACTAATAATAATAAATAGTATAATTATAAAATAATAAAATAATAAATAATAAAAATAATAAACAGTGCTGGAATTTTCGACTTTTTCCTCATATTAACATTAATGATTTGTATCCGAAATGCATTTCGAATATTAAATAATATATATTTAGATTTTCATAGTTTCCTTAAAGAGCGTAACTACACGTCATGAAATTCCATGGAAAAAAAATAGTTTACGTGTTCCTAATAGGCTGTTCCGGGCAGCAGTAGGCTGAGAAACACTACAAATACACATGAATGTTTATTATGGTTTAACTCACCTATACAAATATTTTACATATAATTTTTTTAGTTCTATCAGTATTCAGTAAAGAAACACAAGTAGTTAATCATGTTCAAGAATATATATATATATATATATATATATATATATATATATATATGAGACACAAAACGTTTTAATAATGCCGTTTATAATCTTGAAGATCAATAATAAAATTGAATAGCAGAATATAAATAGGAAAATAATAGAAAGAAAATATGTTCATTTTTGTTAGTGAGTCTGACAACTACCATCAACTGGCAAGTTTTTAATTTTAAATTATTTGTGAAAGTTGTTAATGACCAAGTCAACGATGGGGGCAAATGGTATAAAATACCGAGACGATGAATAAAGACAAGTGCGACATAATACCATTCATTACTGCCAAAGTTTCGCCCACACAGTGGGCTTTATCACGTCACAAACACATCTATGACTTGATAAACCCACTGTGTGAACGTTGTCAATAAATCATTACATCACAATGCAGTTGTCTCTACCAGGTCAACACAGCTAAGTGACACCATTATGTCACTATAAGTCTTTTAATATATGCATGTATAAAAAAATACAGGGCTACATAGCTAAATAGGTCACTGGTTAAGGGAGGTTCTGTTTACCTGTCTGACTCAAGGAATTTTATGTGAAGTTCTTAAGCACAAGAAACATTGGCTCGTGTAATAAGCTTTCAGGAGCCTTGTAGAGTTCTGGAAGCAGAGCTACGTGTTGTAAAGGTTGTTCTAGGTCTCAAGGATGAAGTTCTAGTTCTCAAGGATGAAGATCTAGGTCTCAAGAATGAAGTTCTAGTTCTCAAGGATGAAGATCTAGGTCTCAAGGATGAAGTTCTAGTTCTCAAGGATGAAGTTCTAGTTCTCAAGGATTAAGTTTTAGTTCTCATGGATGAAGTTCTAGGTCTCAAGGATGAAGTTCTAGTTCTCAAGGATGAAGTTCTAGGTCTCAAGGATGATGTTCTAGTTCTCAAGGATGAAGTTCTAGTTCTCAAGGATGAAGTTCTAGTTCTCAAGGATTAAGTTTTAGTTCTCATGGATGAAGTTCTAGGTCTCAAGGATGAAGTTCTAGTTCTCAAGGATGAAGTTCTAGTTCTCAAGGATTAAGTTCTAGTTCTCAAGGATGAAGATCTAGGTCTCAAGGATGAAGTTCTAGTTCTCAAGGATGAAGTTCTAGTTCTCAAGGATTAAGTTTTAGTTCTCATGGATGAAGTTCTAGGTCTCAAGGATGAAGTTCTAGTTCTCAAGGATGAAGTTCTAGTCTCAAGGATGAAGTTCTAGTTCTCAAGGATGAAGTTCTAGTTCTCAAGGATGAAGTTCTAGTTCTCAAGGATTAAGCTTTAGTTCTCATGGATGAAGTTCTAGGTCTCAAGGATGAAGTTCTAGTTATCAAGGATGAAGTTCTAGTTCTCAAGGATTAAGTTTTAGTTCTCATGGATGAAGTTCTAGGTCTCAAGGATGAAGTTCTAGTTATCAAGGATGAAGTTCTAGTTCTCAAGGATTAAGTTTTAGTTCTCAAGGATGAAGTTCTAGGTCTCAAGGATGAAGTTCTAGTTCTCAAGGATGAAGTTCTAGTTCTCAAGGATTAAGTTTTAGTTCTCAAGGATTAAGTTTTAGTTCTCATGGATGAAGTTTTAGTTCTTAGTGTGAATAAGAAATTAATATTTCATACGGATAAGAAAGATGGTGAGTGCAATAAGGAAATCGAGATTGTTGTCAGAAATAAAGTGAAACATGTTGGAAGTAATGGATAAAAAGTGCTTACCAGAAGTGGGAGAAGGATGAAACTGAGAAAAAATGAAGGAAGATTAAAGAACAGAAATGGGTTTGCTGTTGCTGAGGACAAGTGTGCACTTGTGGACCAGGAGATAGGTAGGAGAAATGCCTCAGCATGTAAGAGAAAGGTAATTCTTCTCGTTGGGGATTCTCAGATTCAGTATATTGACCGGATTTTCCTTCTGTAATAGGGATAAGAAGGCAAGACAGCAGGTGTGGGTGATATAGTTAACAAGTTAGATAACATCATAGGAACACTCTTATTACCTGCCTCAGTGCTGGAGGTAATGATGGAAAATGCAAGCGTGAAGAGCTGCTGGCCAATTACAAGGCAGTCATTGAGCTAATTAGGTCAAAGGAATGAATCTTGATCATATGTAGCATTTTGCCTAGGAGTGGGCAGGGTAAATTGCTGGCTAGACAAATATTGCAAGGAACTTGAAATTCCATTCATTGATAACTTCTTTGGCAAACATGATATATATACAATGGATGGGGTGCATCTCTCTGGTGCAGGGGTGACAGCACTGGCGAGCTCAGTTGAAAAAGTCATTGCTAAATTGTCTAAGACTTTAAACTGATAGAAGATAGAGATATGTGTAATGTGGAAATAAGTCACTTTGTCTGACTTTTTTGGGTTATCCTGGGTTCTCTACACATATGCTGCTATATATGATAATCTATTTAACTGTATTTGTGTATACCTGAATAAACTTACTGTGGGGGAACAAAGGGATTGCAGTACTAAGGCCAGATAGAACAAAAACGGGAAAATTTGTCTACAAAGAAAACAAGACAGGGGAGAAAAGCGAAGCAAAAACTTCCTTAGTATCTATTACACAAATAGCCGGAGTGCAAGAAATAAAATAGATGAATTAAGACTAAGTGAATGTGTGCAAGAAACTTGCCAGTATTGTATACCATTATCATATTCATAAACGACATTGGTGAGGGAATAAATATAAGGAAGTTTGCCGATGACATTAAAATAGGCCGTCCAATAATTTCTGATTGTACATTAGAGCACTACAAGATGACCTGGATAGGTTGATGTAGTGGTCGGAGAAGTGGCAGATACACTTTAATGCAGACAAGTGTAAACTTCTAATACGTATTAGGAAAAGGAAATAACTATGGCCCTTAAAACTATGTAAAGGCACATATACTAAACAATTAGTCAAATTAAATGCGAAAAAAGATTTAGTTCTGGTTAGCAGTAATTTAAAGCCAAGATAACAATATACCTGGAGAGAGTTCCGGGGGTCAACGCCCCCGCGGCCCGGTCTGTGACCAGGCCTCATGGTGGACAAGTGCTTGTAATAACGCTAATAAAATTCTTGGCTTCAAATCAAGATGTTTTAATAACATAAGTACTCAGATTATACTTCAACTTTATATATCTTTGGTTTAGGCCTCATTTAGATTATGCTGCTCAGTTCTGGTCTTCACATTGCAGGATGCACATAAATGTGCTGGAAAATCTGCCGGAAAGAACAACCAAGTTGATACCAAACCATACCACGGATGGGGTTCGAACCCGCGGTCAGAGAGTCTCCAGACCATCGCGTAAGCCACTGCTGGCCCAGTGGCTTACGCGACGGTCTGGAGTTTTGAGAATCTCTGACCGCGGGTTCGAACCCCACCCATGGTATGGTTTGTTTGCAATCGTGTCATTACGATTTCGTGAGTCATGTTGATACCATTGATCAGAAATCTCTCTTACGAAGACATCTGAAGATTCTGAGTTGCACTCTCTGGAAAGACGTAGAATTAGGGGAGATATAAGTGAAGTGTACAAATACAAAACGGGGGAATAAAGGGAATATACTCAACAATACCCACATGAAGACACGAACTCAGGAGACTAATTGATCTGTATATTTGGACCCCCTTCTGGAGCCTCATTTAGAATGTTGAAAAGTACTGATTTGACAATACAATTGTTGATGAGTGAAAAAAAAATGAGTGTGTACTCACCTAGATACCTATTTGTGCTCAACTATTTGTGGTTGCAGGGGTTGATTCACAGCTCCTGGTCCCACCTCTTCGCTGGTCGCTACTAGGGTGTGTGTGTGTGTGTGCGTGCGTGTGGGAGTTTTCACGTGGAAGCGCTAAACTCGTAGGGTGCTACAACGCTGGAAGGCTGGGTGGTAATTAGGTTTGATCCGAGGGTAGCTCTCATTCCCTGGATTAAGAGCCCTTTACCAGCCTAGCGGATAACTGTTATTTTGTTGGGTTCTTATTCCAGTGTGGGCGTTCAGCCAGGGAGGATACTTCTAGGACTGGGCGTGTGGGCGTGGTGCTGGCTAGGGAAATGGGGCGTGGTGTTCACTTTCCGAAGAGGACGTGCGGGCGTAGTGTTCACTTTCCGGAGAGGACGTGCGGGCGTGGTGTTCACTTTCCGGAGAGGACGTGCGGGCGTGGTGTTCACTTTCCGGAGAGGACGTGCGGGCGTGGTGTTCACTTTCCGGAGAGGACGTGCGGGCGTGGTGTTCACTTTCCGGAGAGGACGTGCGGGCGTGGTGTTCACTTCCCGGAGAGGACGTGCGGGCGTGGTGTTCACTTCCCGGAGAGGGCATGCGGGCGTGGTGTTCACTTCCCGGAGAGGGCATGCGGGCGTAGTGTTTGCTTTCCGGAGAGGGCGTACGGGTGCGGTTTTCACTTTCCGAGGTAGGCGTGTGGGCGTGGCGTTCACTTTCCGAGGTGGGCGTGTGGGCATGGCGTTCACTTTCCGAGGTGGGCGTGTGGGCGTGGCGTTCACTTTCCGAGGTGGGCGTATGGGCGTGATGTGGCATCTTCAAGTCCAACGGAGCCAGAAAAGAGAATGTGGGTGTCCTTGAAGGCTTCTCGATCACCGTGTCTGTTGAAAGATAAGTGACATATTGTAGTGGTAGTGGTGATGACAGTGGTGGTGGTGATAGTGGGGGTGGTGGTAGTGGTGATGACAGTGGTAGTAGTAGTGACCACCTCCCCGTCCTGACAGTTGCACCGTGTAAGTGGCTACTTTACTGCACACCCGCAGTAAACTAGCCACTTACACTAGCGCTAGTGCAAACAACAGAATTGTAGAGGTCACTGTGTAAATAGTTCATTATCATTGTAACTTGTTTAGTTATCAAAACTGCAGTCCAGTCCCTGGACCCATAATGTACCTCTGTAATCTGTTGACTACCACCCACACCATGGGTATGGGGTGACTCTCACCCACAGGATGGGTATGTGGTAACTACCACCCACATGATGGGTATGGGGTAACTACCACCCACAGGATGGGTATGGGGTGATACCACCTAAGAATGGGTAGGGGGGGGGTGCATACGTTCTTATGCAAAATATTTAAATACCTAATTATCACTAAAACATTCCTCCCAGAATATCGCTCATCCTATTCACAAAATCCTCTATACCAACATATGGAACACAAACTATTTATTTTGTTTCTGTCTCACAAAATACAAGATCCTTTTATATTTCCCCAGAATCCATATTAACAAGAATGCCCTTACCTATGTTTTTCTTCAAACTCTTTTAACCCTCTTTAATTACTGCTACGTCGGCATGCCTGCATTACTTTATATTTATCAATTCTTTGCATATTTCCTCCTCCATAGATTAATAATGACATCCAGCGAACGAAATAAACACTTGCCTCGTCTTGAGTTTCAGTCTAGTCCTTCATCTTTATATATCAGTCTAGTCCTCCATCTTTATGTATCAGTTTAGTCCTTCATCTTTATATATCAGTCTAGTCCTTCATCTTTATGTATCAGTCTAGTCCTTCATATTTATGTATCAGTCTAGTCCTTCATCTTTATGTATCAGTCTAGTCCTTCATCTTTATGTATCAGTCTAGTCCTTTATCTTTATGTATCAGTCTAGTCCTTCATCTTTATGTATCAGTCTAGTCCTTCATCTTTATGTATCAGTCTAGTCCTTCATCTTTATATATCAGTCTAGTCCTTCATCTTTATGTATCAGTCTAGTCCTTCATCTTTATATATCAGTCTAGTCCTTCATCTTTATATATCAGTCTAGTCCTTCATCTTTATGTATCAGTCTAGTCCTTCATCTTTATGTATCAGTCTAGTCCTTCATCTTTATGTATCAATCTAGTCCTTCATCTTTATGTATCAATCTAGTCCTTCATCTTTATGTATCAGTCAATAATCTCTTCCCCTTTAAAGAACAAAAAGGCACAATCAGTGACTGGAACAATACACAAATAACCCGGACATATGAGAAAGTAACTTATGACGACGTTTCGGTCCCACCTGGGTCGTTAATCACACGGTCCAAGTTGGACCGAAACGTCGTCATAAGTGCGGATTATTTGTGTACTCTTTCCCTTTCAAAGAAGCCTAGTGACTGTGCTAATGTCACCATGAAGGCAGTTTTAATCTTCTTATATTCGTCTCTCAGAGGAGACACTGTACCTCCCCCCGCCTCTTCCAGCTCCATCTTTATACGTTGTTATAGGTTCATAATGGCTGTTCTTGCTAATATTGTAAGAGCCAGCTTGGCACGATTGTATATGAGAGAGAGAGAGAGGTTAGGAGCTAATTCCTAAATCATAGAATACAATCACCGGTAACACTGACACACACATGGAAAGCATTGAAATGCACATGGAGCGTGGAAATGCTCAAGGAGAACACGTAAACGCGCATGGAGAGCGTGTAAAGGAACACACAGCATATAAAGGCACATAGAAACCATGTAAATTGACATGAAGGCACTAGAAAAGCATGGCAATGTATGGAACTATACTCCATCCTATGATTTTCATGAATAACACTACACACACACACACACTCCTTTATTAAAATGCACCAAAGTGGTTAGGCCAATTACCTTTATTACCCCACCCACATTTTTTCCATATTCCATCCTTACGTGTCCTTGTTCCTTCCCCACCTTACCAAACCTCTGGTCAAAAATCGCTATCGTATGAAGGTACAAATAACCACCGCCGGAAACACGGACACGTACGTACCCTGGGAGGCCACAACAGCAAGTGCGATGGTTAACGCCACCACGGCCACGGACATGACGACCAGCACCACTAGCAATTTCCTCTCGAAGTCCGTCCGTGACTGCCAGAATACACTCATACGGCCGCTCCTACACACAATACTATACAGTTGAATTATACACAACACTTCAGTTGAGATGAAATATGCTGTGGCAGCCAGTGGAATATATCAATAACAACTACAATATATTACCAACTTAGTATTTAACTGACGAGCGCCATTTTAGGACAAAACTAAATTATTCCAACGTAATGCAAACAAAAAAAAATATGACAAAAGTTTTGAGACTGTTGTCTTGCTTGTTAGAAATTAATTACCCTTGTTTCTTGTAACCCTTAATTTGTCATCACTCTTAAAAAAAAAACAAGAAAAAGTTGTGCTGGAATGCTATGCAAGGCTACTATAATCCCTATTTAAGGTATTAAAGTAGCCTTGACTGGTGGTGTACAGGCATGATGCAGCCTAAATGATCCTCGTATAACTCACGAAATCGTAATGACACGATTGCAAACAAACCATACCACGGGTGGGGTTCGAACCCACGGTCAGAGAGTCTCAAAACTCCAGACCCAGTGACTTACGCGACGGTCTGGAGTTTTGAGACTCTCTGACCGCGGGTTCGAACCCCACCCGTGGTATGGTTTATCCTCGTATAGTTGATAGGCTTCAATTAAGGCCAATAAACCAACGAGGCGTGGAAACTCACCCCCCGGTCAGAAGATTGTTGCTATCTCCCAGTTCCATCGACATCTTGTTGATCTCTCTTTCCTTCTGTATTTTCTTTTAAAATTTCAGTCTCTTGACACAGTTACAATTTATTATTACTTTTTTTTTCTATTCAATAATTTATCTTATCTGTCTATACTCATTCTCGGTTACTGCTGGACTCCTCCTCTTTTATATTTCTGTTTTATTTCTGCTCTTTAAACACTGGTATATATCTTCTTATTCTTATTATATTTCTACACTCATCATGCCATTGGTTTCTTATAGTTTATCTTATTCACTAGTAGGACAGTCCAGTGTATTTCTTTCGCTGAAAAGAGATTATTATATTATAGGTAAACCCATATGGGTCATTTAGCGCTCTCGGTTAAGTAAAAATGAACACCTGTATACACCTGAAAATTTAAGACAATACTAGCAGAATAACTCAGCAAAGCTAACTTGTCCACCTCCAGTTCTGTTTATATTGCAACTATTTGAAGAGATCCAGGTCCCAGGACCGAAACGTCGTCAAAAAAGGTGTTCTACGTATGTGCATTTATGTCCATTTTCCTTTAAACTCTAACTCCTAACTCTAACTCTAACGTTTGGTTTTAGCTAATAATCCCTGTCCAACTTTATCTTGAATTGTGGGTTGTGTTCCAGGTTCTGGTCCCCACCTTCCCTTCTGCCTCTCTCTGGACATCCCGTGCAGGACCGTCTCTCATCCAACCTCTCCAACATTATCCACCTGACTCTCCACCCGATGTATACTCATGTACACTTTGCCCAGGTAGATCTGTTTCTGGGTTAATAAAGCCCACCGTTTTGGCGAAACGTAGTTTTTTTAGTTTAATATCTTTATTATGCACTCCATACCCATCCTGTGGGCGGTAGTCAAAAGATTACAGAGGTACATAATGGGTCCAGGGACTGGGCCTCAAAGTTTTGATAGCTGAGCAAGTTACAAAAGTAATGAACTCAGGTAGATCTGGTCACAATCATGACAAGTTACAAAGGTATTTACAGATTATAGAGGTATATAATGGGTCCAGAGACTGGGCCCCAAAGTTTTGATAGCTGAACAAGGTACAAACTACAAAGGTAATGAACTCACAAGTTTCAAAGGTAATGAATCATGTAACGTAGTCAATAAAGAATAGTATTATACTGCATTTGTGTCTATTTTTCCACCAGCCTGAGAACTTTAGTAAAAGTTTGACCTTTTAACTATGAAGTCACACAGCCTCGAGTGCTAGATACACCTGGATACTTGTCGACTGTTGTGGCCCATATACTGGAGGGCGTAGTATACTTTTAGATATGGCTAGGCTATGAAGTATAAAACGAGACGAGGTACGATAACAGTTCATAGCTTATACTCTGAACTGTTTAAAAAAAAACTTTCAATCTGTAAATCAGGTCTGAGCTTGAACTTGACCCCATCTTTATATATATGTGGGCTTTCTTGTATAGATTTTTAAGTTTTACTTCTTCCTCTCTCATCACTGCTAACGCTACTTCGGTTCTTTGATCACTTTATCCATAGTAAACAGTTTAAAACTTTAACATTCAGTAGTTTGGAAGTTACGGGCAACTCTTAGTGACTTTATTAGCTACGAATCATGATTCTGGATTTTATAAATACAGAAGCGGCTCCATGCAAGCACCTAACACTCTGAGTAAGCTTCGTGGCCCGAGAGTCAACTTTATGCTCACTCAATAAGCATATTCATCCTCTATATGCAATAGTTCTTTAAATGCTCATTGAGGTTTAGGTATATTCAATATCATCCTTAACCAACTTCAGTACCAAATATCACCTTGAGTCTCGCATTCCCTAGCAAGTGAAAACCTGATCTTGTTGCGTCTTATTTTATAAGAATTTGTATATATATAGTTATCTGGAACTAATTCAGATTTACTGAAACATGTATCTTACACTTTCCTCTTGATTAAGGCTGGCACAGGGTCCTCTTGACTCTCATGTCAACTGGAAGAGTATCGTCCATTCAATTTTTCAGTGAACCATTTTTCCAAAGCGAACCAAGAAATCTTGTGGGGATGTGTTTACTTGGTTGGTATTTCTATTATTAACTAGGTAGTGCTGTCAACATATAAACTTTCACTAAGTAATTAAAAGATATATTCAATAATATAAGTATATACTAAAGTGTTCACCGGAAAACGACGCTTATTTCAATGAAAAACACTTAAATTATTCTACAACTTTGCAGAATCTTACTTAAAAGACTTTCCAAATGCTTTCATGTATATTATCAATTGAAAACGAATTCCTCGTAACTCAGCACGTACAATAAATACTTCATGACTCGGTATAATATTCATTCTCTTAATGGATCACAGTAAGAGACACTACTAGCAGAAATATGCCACAAGAAATATAATCGTATATCAAGTGCAGTCAGCAGGAGGGACAACTACGTCCTGGCAGCCACACTCATCACTTCCCCCGTATCCGACTCGCGTTCTTATCCTCTTGTTTAACACATGGACAAAATATATCTCGCAAAATACAATCGATTATTTTCAGAACCTTCACTTACAAAAAGATGTTAGGACAAAAGTATCATTTCTCACTATTTTCGCTGCCAGAGAGTGATATTGCCTTAATATATAATTTTTGTTAGACTATGTCAAGTGTGGTTGTTTGGACACGCTCAGTGATTAAGACTGCTAACTGATAACTTATCCAAGGTATATGTAGATAAACTCATGTACTGCTAACAAGAGCCAGTTGACGTATTAGTTACCCAAAGTTACATCCCAGTAAGAATTTAGGTGTATTTGTTAATTTGACAACTTATGTCAACTGTACGAGGGTTATTACGTCACACATCTCACCTCTACACCATCACTCAAAAATAATTTAATCACTAAAATATAAGGTTAGGTTAGGTTAGATAAGGTTTGTCAGGAAACAGGACAAGTGTTTCCTGACGCGGGTCTTAATCAGATGATGACCCGCCGTTGGAGCTTTTGGTCATCTGACCGAGGCCTTCCGCTGGCTTACCGGTCCACCCCTTTAAAAAATGTTGGTTATAATAATAACCATTATTTATTATGTAATAATCTAAAATATAAATTAACTTAAGTTTTGAGTATATATTCACCAGTGTACACCTTGTATACGTTCACTGGGGTCAATAAGGCTGTATGTTACTTGTACACCATCAATCAAAAATTCTTTGTTATATTTCTCTCATGGTCAAGCGACCTGAAGAGTGTCATCATGGGCTTGGCATCCCTAGTTTTGAAGGTTCTCATTATCCATCCTGTCAGTTTTCTAGCAGAAGTGAGTAGATACATGTATAGTATAATGTAAATTTATAATAGAAGAATACTACTACTGATACTGCTCCTGCTACTATTATTACTACTTTCTATTACCAGTACTACTACTACTACTGTAACTACTACTGCTACTACTACAACTACTACAGCTATTACTAATACAACTACTACTACAACCACCAATGCTACTACTACTACTGCCACCAATACTGCTATTACTACTACTACCACCACCACCAATACTACTACTACTACTACTACTATAATAATAATAATAAATGAGGAGATGCAGCCACTAGCCAGCGACCACAAGCGAGCGGAGTTCAACATAACATTCCTGTGTCATCCTTGGTGGTGTGTGGAAGTCTCACTCTCTCCTGAGCATCGGTGACAAAATTACCTTCCCTTTTACCTCTTCCTTGGACATTTTCTCATATTCTGTCCGCTGGCCACATTAACTTAGTTAGTTTGATATCTTTATTATGCACCCAATACCCATCCTGTGGGCGGTAGTCAAAAGATTACAGAGGTACATAATGGGTCCAGGGACTGGGCCCCAAAGTTTTGATGGCTGAACAAGGTACAAAGGTAATGAACTCACAAGTTTCAAAGGTAATGAATCATGTAAGTAAATTTACTTACTTACGTTTATACATGGTTACAATCATGAACAAATTATAAAGTAATGAGCAATTCACACGTCTACACCCGGTCACAACTGAATGAGTTATTGGTGCAAATATTAATTGTTGGGTCACACACACACAAATAGGTGAGTACACACACACGAGCATACATACACACACGAGCACACGCACTCACACATATGAGTACACAAATACACACGCAGACACGAAGAAAGGTTAAGGGAAATCGGCCTGACGACACTAGAGGACAGGAGGGTTAGGGGAGACATGTAACGACATATAAATAATGAGAATAATAAGGACAGAGAAAATGTCAGAGAGGGCCAGAAACAAGGTCATAATTGGAAGAAGACTCCTATGAGTCAAAGGGATGTTAGGAAGTATTTCTTCAGTCATAGAGTTGTCAGGAAGTGGAATAGCTTAGAAAGCGACATAGTGGAGGCAGGAACCATACATAGTTTTAAGACTAGGTTTGATAAAGCTCATGGAGCAGGGAGAGAGAGGACCTAGTAGCAATCAGTGAAGAGGCGGGGCCAGGAGCTATGACTCGACCCCTGCAACCACAAATAGGTGAGTACAAATAGGTGAGTACAAGCACAGGAGCTATGAATCGACCCCTGCAACCACAATTAGGTGAGTACACACACACACACGGGGCCAGGAGCTGTGAATCGACCCCTGCAACTACAACTAGATGAGTACACACACACACGGACGAAGTACAGTCTAGGGGGCCAGAGACTACAAACCTCACTCAAGGAAAAAGATCTTGGGGTGAGTATAACACCAAGCACATCTGAGGCGCACATCAACCAAATAACTGCTGCAGCATACTGGCGCCTAGCAAACCTAAGAACAGCATTCCGACATCTTAATAAGGAATCGTTCGGGACCTTGTACACTGTACGCTAGGCCCATATTGGAGTATGCGGCACCAGTTTGGAACCCACACCTAGCCAAGCACGTAAAAAAACTAGAGGAAGTGCAAAGGTTTGCAACAAGACTAATTCCGGAGCTAAGGGGTATGTTCTACGAGGAGAGGTTAAAGGAAATCGACCTGACGACACTGGATGACAGGAGAGATAGGGAGGACATGATAACGACATATAAAATACTGAGAGGAATTGAAAAGGTGGACAGAGACAGAATGTTCCAGAGATGGGACACAGCAACAAGGGAACACAGTTGGAAGTTGAAAACTCAGATGAATCACAGGGATGTTAGGAAGTATTTCTTCAGTCACAGAGTGGTCGGGAAGTGGAATAGTTTGGGAAGCGATGTAGTGGAGGCAGGATCCATTCATAGTTTTAAGAAGAGGTATGATAAAGCTCATGGTGCAGGGAGAGTGACCCAGTAGCGGCCAGTGAAGAGGCGGGGCCAGGAGCTATGAATCGACCCCTGCAACCACAACTAGGTGAGTACACACACACGTGGTCAAAGTCAGGATATTTTTCCAGAATGGTCTGTAATATACCATTGTGGATAAAATTGACATATCTTGAACATTTCTGAGTGAGTTGTCTCTGAATTCATTAATTTTATCGCACTCCAGTACATAATGACGCAGGGTGTGACGATAATCCATCTGGCAAAGTTTACATTTCATTTGGTCTACATCTGGTGGTGGTGATTTAACCTGCCAAAGATACTTGTAACCCAGCCGGAGGCGGGCGGTAGTGACATCCAAGAGTCTGCTTATTTTGTTGGATGCACCATAGACATGTGGCTCCTCCTGCATGATAGAATGATGATAGATGGACTGACTAGTGTCAGTCTCCCTGAGTCTTAAGTCAATAAAATTCAATTGAAGTTATTTTCGTATTATTGTTCTCAAACTGCTAACTGACAAGCCAAGATTGTAATCTACCCCATCTTTGGGTGCCCCGGTGGCCTGGTCGGGTGCCCCGGTGGCCTGGTGGCTCTCACTTCACGCACTGAGGGCCCGGGTTCGATTTCCGGCGGGGTTGAAACATTTCGACACGTTTCCTTACACCTGTTGTCCTGTTCACCTAGCAGCAAATAGGTACCTGGGTGTTAGTCGACTGGTGTGGGTCGCATCCTGGGGGACAAGGCAAGATTGAGGACCCCAATGGAAATACAAATACAAATTTTATTTCTTCGCAATTTTACATAGAAGTTTACATAGAAGTGCAAGGAGAGCCACTAACATGCCATGGCATTAAGGGCAGCTTAATCTAATGGCTTATAAACTATGTACAAAATATTGGAGAAATTGATTGAGATTGACTTATTTAAATATTGTTCAGATTACAATATGATAATATTACTTTGTTTAAATTACATTATGGTGATACTACATTGTAACAAGTGTTTAGTAGGATGGTAGTTAATAGTAAAAATTTAAATTATCTTAAGGAAAATAACATTTAGCATTTTTAAAAGTAATTTACCGAATGCGTATTTAGTTTAGGGTGAGTAGGTGGTAATATAATAGTAATATAATGGTAAAAATTGAAATTATCTTATAGGAAAATAACATTGAGCATTTTTGAAAGTAATATAATAGAACATAATAGTAAAAATGGAAATTATCTTATAGGAAAATAACATTGAGTATTTTTGAGTATGAGAATTTAGTTAAGGGTGAGTAGGTTGTTTTTGAGAAGTGTCTTAAAATGATTTTCTGACAAGGTTATTTTAGTATTTACTGGTAATGAATTCCAGATTCTGGGGCCCTTTATGTGCACAGAATTTTTACATAGGTTGAAATGGACACGGGGTATATCAAAAAGTGATCTGTGCCTTGTGTTGTGGTCATGGGTACTATTAAAGTTGGTGAGGAGAATTTTCAGCGGAGGGTTTATATTAGAGTGTAGAGTTCTATATATGTAGTAGGCACAAGAATAAGTGTGAATGTTATTTATGGTGAGTAGTTTTAGGCTTTTGAATATTGGTGGAGTATGCTGTCTAGAGTGGGAATTTGTTATCATTCTGACTGCAGCCTTTAATAATAATAATAATAATAATAATAATTTTTATTTGGACATGATACAAAGAATTACATTTGGTTATTGAGATTACATGAGGTGTACATGCCAAAAGCCCCTAGTATGCAGGGCATTTTGGGCAGACTTAAAATTAACTTAAAACTAGATTGTAAGAATTATTGTAGATAGTATACAATGAGTAAAGGTGAGTATTTAAGCTATGAAATTTGAACATAGTTTTGTACTTTTGTCGTCATTATAAAATTAATTAAATCAGATTAAACAAATTAAAGCAATAGTAATAATAAAATAATAAAAAGTTATGGTTGATAATTTATAAAATAAGTAAAGTTGCTTATCTAAGTTTTAAAGTTTGAATATAAGTTGAACATATCAATTAATTGTAGCAATTTATTGCAGCAATGCAACTAATTGAGTGAGATAACAATTTAAAACAATTAATTGCATTGCAGTTAGATTACGTGGTCATTATAATATAAGTGTTGGGAATAATTAGCTAAGTAAGTATTATTCATAACAGGTTTTACATTCATTCATTCAATCGTTCATTCATACATTACATTGACTTTAAAGTCAGGTTTTACGTTAAGTGATTATTCTACTTTGCTGGGAATGGTTGATATGGAGCAATTATCTTTGGGTGAGAAGGTGTTTTTTTAGCATCGTTTTGAATTGGGGTACAGGTAGGGTTTCTTTGGCAATGACAGGTAATGAATTCCAAATTTTCGTGCCTTTTATGTGCATTGAGTTTTTACATAGTGTTAGGTGGGTTATGAGTGGTCTAAGGTGATTTATTGTTGTTGATCCCCATGCACAGATTCCATAGGTGAAATAAGGGTAGATGAGTGAGTGATATAGTGCAAGGAGAGCTGATTGAGGCACATAGTAGCATATCTTTGATATTATGCCTACTGTCTGAGATTTTCTTGGAAATTTGTTGTATGTGTGTTTGGAATTTTAGGCTACTGTCAATGTGGATTCCTAGGAATTTTCCCTCCGTGAGTCTTGTGATGGGTGAACCATTGAGCGTTATGTTAAGTGGAACATTTGTGGCTCTGTATCCAAACTGTATGAAGTAGGTCTTGTCAGTATTGAGAGTAAGCTTATTAGTCGTCATCCATGTTGATATTTTCTGTAATTCGGCATTGACGGTGTTGACCAGTATGACTGGATTTGGGTGAGAGAAGACATATGTTGTGTCATCTGCAAATAATATGGGTTTGAGTAATTGTGATGCATTCGGTAGGTCATTGATGTAAATGAGGAATAGGAGTGGACCCAGTACACTTCCTTGAGGGACTCCGACTGTAATTTGTTGTGTGGAAGAGTTCGCTCCATTTGTGTACACGTATTGGCTTCTGTTACTAAGGTATGACTTTAGGTAGTTGAGTGAGTGCCCTCTTATACCATAGTGTGCTAATTTTGTGAGCAGTAAATCATGGTCGACTGTATCAAAAGCTTTGCGTAGATCAATGAAGATTCCCCGTGGAACTTCTTTCTTCTTAAGTGCGGTGTATATTAACTCTAGCATGTGTATAATGGCATCATTTGTGCTTTTGTTGGTCCTGAATCCAAACTGACAGGGGTTGAGTACGTTGTGTGAGACGAGGTAGGAATAGGTCTGTATGAATTAATTTTTCGAAGATTTTAGAAAGCAGTGGTAAATTAGATATTGGTCTATAATTATTCAAGTCTGTTTGATCACCTCCTTTGTGTATCGGGGTGACCCTCGCTATTTTAAGAATTGCTGGAAAGGTAGAGGTTTCAATGGATTTATTAAAGAGTGTTGCAATAATTGGTGACAGTACCTGTGAAGCTTTTTTGTACATAAAAGGTGGTAAGCTGTTTATGTCTCCTGTCTTGTTTTTAAGGGTGTTGATTATGAGCGAGACTTCTATTGGGTTGGTAGGACAGTCCTCGATGACGCACTGACTTTCTTGCGTTATCCTGGGTGGCTAACCCTCCGTTGTTGAAAATCCGAACAAAATCTTATCTTTGAAAGCTCTGGCTCTGGTGGCTAAAGCTCTCGCTTCACACGGCGAGGGTCTGGGTTCGATTCCCAGCCAGGGTAAAAACAATGGGCGTTTATTTACACCTGTTGTCTATGTTCACCCATCAGTAAATGTGTACCTGGGTGTTAGTGGACTGGTGTGGGTCGCATCCTGGGACACTGGCCTAATTTGCCCGAAATGCTCAGCATAACAAAGGGCTTTCTATATAGTAATATATCATTGATGTCAGCTAGGCCTGTATACCATGTACTTGTAGTAAATACAGATATTATTATTATTATTAGCCAATTCATCATTAACTGAGGCATCATTTACCAGCTCCATTTTCTTGCCTCTATGGATATTTCACGGTTTTGATAGGAAGCCGGTTACTAAGCTCAGGTTGGGGTGTAGGTGTTCTGCTCTGTTTGTGAACTATTTTTTTTGTTATTGTTTCTACTTGCAAATAAAATCCCTGTTCTCTTTCCTCACATCGCCCAGTTATAGGCATTATTTCTCTCCCTGTGCACCATATAGCAGTGCTCGATACGGCAAAAGCCGTCAATGGCTCTTTTAAACCTTCAAGAAGTAGTCAGAACAACTTTTACTTTCCCAAACACTTCTCTTTCCTTCTCTCATTAACTTGACATTATCAGTATTTATTCCTCTCTCATCTTCTTGTATACAGTTATATCTGTCTTAGATATAAATATGCCTTGTGTTAAGCAGTATGTGATCAGCTGACCAGAGAAACGGGAACTGGACTTGTTCATAAGGGATGAAGGTAAATCATCTGCGCTCTGCGAATTAAGTAAGTAATTAGTAAACTTTACTCAGGTTCAGTATATAAAAGCTTAGGTATAGTTACTGACAACTACTCCCACACTAATTTATGTTTTTTAATATGTTTAACCTATGTACATCATGGAATAAGTATTGCCAAAAGGTACCTAATGAATGTAGCGACAGAGGGAGGAGAATGATTTTTTATTTTTTTAGCTAACATACATGTACTTAATGTAAATAACTCTTTTTACCTTATTCCTAGTATATATCCTTTATAATATAATAACATATACCTCCTATAGTGTATAATATTAAGGTATTAAATGGACCCCAATGGAAATAAGTCACTGTCTGACTTTTTGGGTTATCCTAGGTTGTCTACATATATGCTGCTATGTATGATAATGTATGTAACTGTATTTGTGTATAGCTGAATAAACTTACTTACTTACTTACTTGCTTGGTAATGCACTGGTCTTACACTTGAGTGTCCGTGGTTCAATCCCCGGCACGGGGAAATGTTGAGTGATTCCTTAAGACAGCTTCTGCCCCTATTCACCTAGAAGTAGGTACCAGGGTGTTAGTCAACTGGTGTGGGTCGCATCCTGGGGGACAAGATTAAAAGACCACAAAGGGAATAAGACAGTCCTCGATGACTCGCTGACTTTCTTGGCCTATTCTGGGGGCCTAACCTTTCCCCGGGTTAAAAATTTGAAAAATTATTATTTTAAGTTGGTTAGGTTAGTTAAGGTTAGATTAAGTTAGATATCGTTTAGTTAAGGTTAGGTTAGGTATCTTTTAATTAAGGTTAGGTTATGTATCGTTTATGTTAGCTTAGGAAAGGTATCGATTTATTAAGGTTAGGTTAGGTATCCCTTAGTTTGTTAGATTAAATATCATTTAGTTAAGGTTAGGTTAGTTATCATTTAATCAAAGCTAGGTTAGGTAATGTTTAGTTTAAGATTAGGTTAGGTATTATTAGGTTAAGTTACTTTTTGGTTAGGTTACTTAACTTAACCTTACATTGTAACCTGACATTGTCAACCATTGCCGGTTACGAGTAATAGTCGTAACCCCAGCCAACATTGTTAAACTTATAGTCAGTAATACGTATATGTATTAGGTAAAAGGAAATACCAGCTACTAATGAGATATTAATTTTCCTCACCAGGAGCTTTATCAAGTCAATATATATATTGGCTTGATAAAACCAATATGTACTTGATAAAGCCAGTATTTATTGGCCTGATAGTGCCAGTATGTATTGGCCTGATAGTGCCAGTATGTATTGGCCTGATAGTGCCAGTATGTATTGGCCTGATAGTGCCAGTATGTATTGGCCTGATAGTGCCAGTATGTATTGGCCTGATAGTGCCAGTATGTATTGGCCTGATAGTGCCAGTATGTATTGGCCTGATAGTGCCAGTATGTATTGGCCTGATAGTGCCAGTATGTATTGGCCTAATAGTGCCAGTATGTATTGGCCTGATAGTGCCAGTATGTATTGTCCAGATTGTACCAGTATGTATTTGCCAGGTAAAGCCAGTACATATTGGCCTGATAGTGAAAGTACATATTGGCCTGATAGTGCCAGTATGTATTGGCCAGATAAAGCCAGTATGTATTGGCCTGATAGGGCCAGTACGTATTGGCCTGATAGTGCCAGTATGTATTGGCCAGATAAAGCCAGTACGTATTGGCCTGAGAGTGCCAGTATGTATTGGTCAAATAAAGCCAGTACATATTGGCCTGATAGTGCCAGTATGTATTGGCCTGATAGTGCCAGTATGTATTGGCCTGATAGTGCCAGTATGTATTGGCCAGATAAAGCCAGTACATATTGGCCTAAGAGTGCCAGTATGTATTGACCTGATAGTGCCAGTATGTATTGGCTTGATAGTGCCAGTATGTATTGGCCTGATAGTGCCAGTATGTATTGGCCTGATAGTGCCAGTATGTATTGGCCTGATAGTGCCAGTATGTATTGGCCAAATAAAGCCAGTACATATTGGCCTGATAGTGCCAGTATGTATTGACCTGATAGTGCCAGTATGTATTGACCTGATAGTGCCAGTATGTATTGGCTTGATAGTGCCAGTATGTATTGGCCTGATAGTGCCAGTATGTATTGGCCTGATAGTGCCAGTATGTATTGGCCAAACTAATCATCTTCGTCTTCTTCTTTTTTTTTTTTTTTCTTTTTTTTTTTCTTTTTCTTTTTCTTTTTCTTCTTTTCTTTTTCTTCTTTTCTTTTTCTTCTTTTTCTTTTTCTTTTTCTTTTTCATTTTCTTCTTCTTTTTCTTCTTCAAGTTGTGGGAGCTGTATAAGGTCATAGTATGTTGCCTAAAATTTTAATTGTGAGGCTTCTGATTAGTTTTTAATTGGGTGTCTTACAGTAAACCTTGATATAACTGACTAGTAGGGGAGATTGTCAGTGTCCGTTAAACCAGAATAATGTTAAAATATAGCAAAAGAAAGCACCTTGGTGCTATATTAAATACCTAATACATTACTTCATACAATTTACAGATACTGTACTACGTATAGTGAAATAAACATTGAAAATAAATACAAGTTAATAAGTGGATTTTGCTCATTATTTCAAAAGTTTATTATATTGGGGTCATTTATTTTGCTTAGAGTACTGTACGTATTTTGTATCAAGAGTACAGTACTGTATGTATTTTGTATCAAGAGTACAGTAATATTGTATTTTGTATGAAGAGTACAGTAATATTGTATTTTTTTATCAAGAGTACAGTACTGTATTTTGTATCAAGAGTGCAGTACTGTATTTTGTATCAAGAGTACAGTACTGTATTTTGTATCAAGAGTACAGTACTGTATTTTGTATCAAGAGTACAGTACTGTATTTTGTATCAAGAGTACAGTACTGTATTTTGTATCAAGAGTACAGTACTGTATTTTGTATCAAGAGTACAGTACTGTATTTTGTATCAAGAGTACAGTACTGTATTTTGTATCAAGAGTACAGTACTGTATTTTGTATCAAGAGTACAGTACTGTATTTTGTATCAAGAGTACAGTACTGTATTTTGTATCAAGAGTACAGTACTGTATTTTGTATCATACAGTACTGTATTTGATCAAGTACAGTACTGTATTTTGTATCAAGAGTACAGTACTGTATTTTGTATCAAGGTACAGTACTGTATTTTGTATCAAGAGTACAGTACTGTATTTTGTATCAAGCGTACAGTACTGTATTTTGTATCAAGGTACAGTACTGTATTTTGTATCAAGAGTACAGTACTGTATTTTGTATCAAGATGACAGTACTTGTATTTTGTATCAAGAGTACAGTACTGTATTTTGTATCAAGAGTACAGTACTGTATTTTGTATCAAGAGGATATACAGTACTGTATTTTGTATCAAGAGTACAGTACTGTATTTTGTATCAAGAGTACAGTACTGTATTTTGTATCAAGAGTACAGTACTGTATTTTGTATCAAGAGTACAGTACTGTATTTTGTATCAAGAGTACAGTACTGTATTTTGTATCAAGAGTACAGTACTGTATTTTGTATCAAGAGTACAGTACTGTATTTTGTATCAAGAGTACAGTACTGTATTTTGTATCAAGAGTACAGTACTGTATTTTGTATCAAGAGTACAGTACTGTATTTTGTATCAAGAGTACAGTACTGTATTTTGTATCAAGAGTACAGTACTGTATTTTGTATCAAGAGTACAGTACTGTATTTTGTATCAAGAGTACAGTACTGTATTTTGTATCAAGAGTACAGTACTGTATTTTGTATCAAGAGTACAGTACTGTATTTTGTATCAAGAGTACAGTACTGTATTTTGTATCAAGAGTACAGTACTGTATTTTGTATCAAGAGTACAGTACTGTATTTTGTATCAAGAGTACAGTACTGTATTTTGTATCAAGAGTACAGTACTGTATTTTGTATCAAGAGTACAGTACTGTATTTTGTATCAAGAGTACAGTACTGTATTTTGTATCAAGAGTACAGTACTGTATTTTGTATCAAGAGTACAGTACTGTATTTTGTATCAAGAGTACAGTACTGTATTTTGTATCAAGAGTACAGTACTGTATTTTGTATCAAGAGTACAGTACTGTATTTTGTATCAAGAGTACAGTACTGTATTTTGTATCAAGAGTACAGTACTGTATTTTGTATCAAAGAGTACAGTACTGTATTTTGTATCAAAGAGTACAGTACTGTATTTTGTATCAAGAGTACAGTACTGTATTTTGTATCAAGAGTACAGTACTGTATTTTGTATCAAGAGTACAGTACTGTATTTTGTATCAAGAGTACAGTACTGTATTTTGTATCAAGAGTACAGTACTGTATTTTGTATCAAGAGTACAGTACTGTATTTTGTATCAAAGAGTACAGTACTGTATTTTGTATCAAGAGTACAGTACTGTATTTTGTATCAAGAGTACAGTACTGTATTTTGTATCAAGAGTACAGTACTGTATTTTGTATCAAGAGTACAGTACTGTATTTTGTATCAAGAGTACAGTACTGCATTTTGTATCAACAGTACAGTACTGCATTTTGTATCAACAGTACAGTACTGCATTTTGTATCAAGAGTACAGTACTGCATTTTGTATCAAGAGTACAGTACTGCATTTTGTATCAACAGTACAGTACTGCATTTTGTATCAACAGTACAGTACTGCATTTTGTATCAAGAGTACAGTACTCTATTTTGTATCAACAGTACAGTACTGTATTTTGTATCTGTAGTACAGTACTTATTGATGAAATAATAATTTGTTAATGATTCTCAACAGCAATTTGAAGGATAAGGAATGCAATGATCAAATGAAGATGAGACCATCATTAAGAACTTATGTGCAACATATTGTGATGAATTATGATACTCCAGGGCTGCTACTACTACTGCTACTAAATTTATTACTTTGGAGAGACTGTGTCGCAGCGAACATGCATCATAAAATACTTCCTCCTGATACAGCAACTTCTCATGTAATGCCAAGATTTGAAGTTAAAGGTTGGTTCTCCGCAGTATTATTATTATTAGTTAGAACTAAGCGCTAAACCCACAAGGGTCATACAGAGGTTGGTTCTCTATTTATTGAATTGTGGTATTAATTTTTTTTTTTTGTTTCATTACTTTTTTTTTATTTCTTTTGTATTGACCTACCAGCTAAACTAAAATGTACATAAATCGGTTTGTAGATGTACAGTATCAGAATGAATTTAAATGAGTTTATTAGATAGTATTGTACACAAAATAAATATTCTGTACCTGTACTTTAAAGCATGAGGGGGCTCTAGTTATCCTAACTTGTATAAAACAGTTTATACATACTTACTGCTAGGTGAACAGGGACAACACATGTAAGGAAACACACCCAGCATTTCCACCCTTGTTGGGGATTGAACCAAACACTCATTGTTTGAGGTGAGAGCGTTGCCTACAAGGTCACGGGATGGCCGGATAATGAATGATTTATTGGATAATAAAAGCTTACATTCTTTATGCAGGATCCTCTACTGTATTTATACTATTTGCTCAGAACAAAAATACTATTACCTTGTTCTTAAATTAGTTTGTCTCAAACTATTAATCTGCCATCACTACAGGCAACTTGTAACCTTAAGACTTAGCAGTTAAAGCTCCGCTGAGCTACCGAGTCTTTGTCATCAATGTTTCTCTTAAGGCAGTGAAGTCATTGTTACAACATTCAAAATGATGATAAATGTACTGTAAAAATGTTAAAAATTGCTACATATTGTATTCAGCATGTCAGAGGCATATACAGTATGTATATAAACATCATATAAATTTACTAGTTGCTGTGAGGAGATGGCAAAGCCACTGCTAGTATGGGTTTCATTCAATTCCCTTCCCTCAATGGCACCTCTTACCTTCTCTTTTCTCTGCCATGCATCAGTGATTGACATTTATGGGTTGGTTGTTTTTCACAAATATAATACTGTAATACAAGTTAAGTTTACTCCACACTCTTGAAAATTGGGATGGAGAGTGGAGGCACTGTAGTCTTACCTACTCCATCCCTTTAACCCTTTCAGGGTCGCAGGGCCCTCTCCCAAACTCGTTCTCAGGGTTGCAAATTTTTGGGAAAAACAAAAAATCCTATGACATAGAGAATCTTTTTCCGATCATAACGTCACCAAAATTATGAAATTTGATGGAAAACTAACGGAATTATGCTCTCGCAAAGTTAGCGGTATCGATGACATTTACGCATCGGTGATTTCGCCCACTTTGAGCCCTATTTTCGGCAAATTCTAATAATTCAGTCTACTAAAATTATAGCTATTTTTCTAGAATTCCATTTGTTCTATCAATTGAGTATATAAGAAACTGCCAATTTACCAATTTCAACTACCCAATAAGGTGGTCAGAAATTGGCAATTTGGCCAATTTCACACAAATTTCAAAAGATGCCAATTTCAAAATAGGGTCCAGTATAAACGAAAAAGACATTCCTGGCACTCAAATAACATTTTATCTCTTCATTAGTTACGTCTCCAGGCCCCTCTTACATTACTTTTGCTTTCCATTTTGAATTTTTATTCTCTCAAAAAATAGAAGATTTACTGTTATGTATACAACTGCATCATTGCATTGGACGCATGGCGTGATTTGTTTACTCTTGAATCTCGGCAAAAATCAAACATTTTCGCTATTTTGCGCTCAGTTTCAAGGTACTTGTCATCGTGAAACCAGTCAAAATTATCTCTATTTCTGTAATATATCATCCATTCTATCAAATGAGACTAAGAAAACGAGAATACAAGCATAAATACTATACGAAAATAGACTGTAAAGTCGCTGTTTTAAACCAAAAACACGGTCAGAGTTTTTTTCCTCATTATGCACTGTGTGGTGCAGGATTTTTTTTTATACTGCGCACACTGACTGCACAGACCCATTCTCTCACATCTAGGCCTACCAGCTTGTTTCCACTTGATTTGAGGGCGCTAGAATTTAGGCGTACTAGTACGACAAAAACCCAATTTTATGTTTACTTTAGTGCCATAGTTAATATTAATATTTGAAGACAAAGTAGAGTAATGCTAATAGTATCTTAAAAAGGAGGCTGGTAAACATTTGAGTGGCATAAGATGGTTAAGGAACGTAACTGAGTTCTGTAGGTGATGTTGGAAGTCTCATGGTGGGAGACAATGGTTGGGTAAAGAGGTGAAATGTCCTGGGCTCGAGTGGGAATTAAATGGCATGCTCACCCCATGGTGAATAATTTCATAATATAAATTCATGATTGTACATACAGTGGACCCCCGGTTTTTGTGATTTTTTCGTTCCAGAATGCTGTTCAAATGCCATTACCGAACGAATTTATTCCCATAAGGAATAATGTAAAGTAGACTAGTCCTTTTAGACCCCCAAAAATACACTTATAAAAGCATTTAAAAAGTACACTTACATAAAAGGGCGAGTTTGGAGCAGAACGAACACCGAGGGTCCACTGTACTTTGCATGTCTTTTTGACAAGTTTTTGTGCATTTATTGTTTAGCTACATAGTTGTACAACAAAAATGCATTTTGAAAAGTTACATACAGTGGACCCCCGAGTTTCGTAAAAACTTCACTCCTGAAGTCTGCTCAAGTGCCATTACCGAACGAATTTACTCCCTTAAGGAAAAATTTCACGTAGGTTAGTCTATTTCAGACCCCCAAAAATACACTTCCACAAGAACTTACAAAATTATACTTACATAATTGCACGATTTCCGGGGTATTCGTTAACCGAGGGTCCACTGTACAGTGGTACCTCGACTTACGATGGTCCCCAAACTCACCCTTTTATGTAAGTTTATTTTTTTAAATGCTTTTGTAAGTGTAATTTTGGGGGTCTAAAAGGACTAGTCTATTTTACATCATTTCTTATGGAGATAAATTCGTTTGGTAATGGCACTTGAACAGCATTCTGGAATGAAAAAATATCGTAAGTCGGGGTACCACTGTACTTCTCAATTTATTGTATTGCTTCTTGGCAAAATAAAATGTTTAAATTTGGTTAGTCTGATAGTTTGTTTTCAGTGTGAAGTTTAAACTTGTAGTATTGTTTTCCTTTTCACACTCATGCTTATTGCCATGCTTGATAAGTTATCATTTAGGTTTTATTGTTCATGAATCTTAATACTGCATGGCTGTATTTAAGTAATTGTTTGCATTACAGCTTAATCTTTTTAATTTAGCCATGTGAGTTTCATGTGGGATTTTGTGGCTGCTTGAATGAATGAAATGTTTGTTACTATTAGTTCTGACTTCTTCTTGTAGGTTTGCCAGTGCAATCCCAGCCCGGGTCTTCCCCAGATGGTGACCCGGCCTAGTTCTGACAGTATAAATAATAGTGTGGATGGAATGCTGATCACTTATATAAGCATCAACAAAATTGCTTGGCAGCATGTTTGAAAATTATAATGAAGGCAGCCCCTTCACTTACAACCAAACTGGTTCTAGGAGAGCTGCCATCAGTTAAGATGTTGCAGATCAAACCCTTGTTTCCCATGTATGCAGTTATTATAAATGAGGAAGCAGTTTAATAACCTAAAAAAAAATTAATGGGCTATCTTGCCATCATTATTATTTAGTAAGGTTGGATAACTCTGCAGTGTGCTGCTACCCTATTCTGTATGATAGTTGCATGGGGGGGGGTGAAGCTAACTATATTTCTTTCTTTGTCATATTGCATTACACAGGATGGGCCGCATACACAGCCTGAGCTGGGAGACTTCAGAATGGCACTGAGGATATTGTCAAATGTGCCTTTAAAGGTTCATTATTTATGGGAGCTTCAGAGGTTTCATTCCAGTAGAGCTGTAATTATTACTGTACTTGGGAATTACCATCCATCAGGATGGCCTGTTCCCATACACAGGAAAATTTGAATTTTTATGAAGATATCTCCATCATCTGAGTGGGGCAATAGAAATTATATAAAGGACACAGGGGGAAGGGTAAGGAAGAGAAATTTGGATGACATAATATTATTTTTTATTTTTTTTATTAACACATCGGCCGATTCCCACCAAGGCAGGGTGGCCCGAAAAAGAAAAACTTTCATCATCATTCACTCCATCACTGTCTTGCCAGAAGGGTGCTTTACACTACAGTTATAAAACTGCAACATTTACACCCCTCCTTCAGAGTGCCGGCACTGTACTTCCCATCTCCAGAACTCAAGTCCGGCCTGCCGGTTTCCCTGAATCCCTTCATAAATGTTACTTTGCTCACACTCCAACAGCACGTCAAGTATTAAAAACCATATGCCTCCATTCACTCCTATCAAATACGCTCACACATGCTTGCTGGAAATCCAAGCCCCTCGCACACAAAACTTCCTTTACCCTCCCTCCAACCTTTCCTAGGCCGACCCTACCCGCCTTCCCTCCACTACAGATTTATACACTCTCGAAGTCACTCTGTCTCGTTCCATTCTCTCTACATGTCCAAACCACCTCAACAACCCCTCCTCAGCTCTCTGGACAATCGTTTTGGTAATCCGCACCTCCTCCTAATTTCCAAACTCCGAATTCTCTGCATTATATTCACACCACACATTGACCTCAGACATGACATCTCCACTGCCTCCAGCCTTCTCCTCGTTGCAACATTCATCACCCATGCTTCACACCCATATAAGAGCGTTGGTATAACTATACTCTCATACATTCCCTCTTTACTTCCATGGACAAGGTTCTTTGTCTCCACAGACTCCGAAGTGCTCCACTCACCCTTTTCCCCTCATCAATTCTATGATTCACCTCATCCTTCATAGACCCATCCGCGACATGTCCACTCCCAAATATCTGAATACATTCACCTCCTCCATACTCTCTCCCTCCAATCTGATATCCAATCTTTCGTCACCTATTCTTTTTGTTATCCTCATCACCTTACTCTTTCCTATATTCACTTTCAATTTTCTTCTTTTACACACCCTACCAAATTCATCCACCAACCTCTGCAGCTTCTCTTCAGAATCTCCCAAAAGCACAGTGTCATCAGCAAAAGCAACTGTGACAACTCCCACTTTGTATTTGCTTCTTTATCTTTTAGCCCAACACCTCTTGCCAAGCCCCTCGCATTCACTTCTCTTACAACCCCATCTATAAATATATTGAACAACCACGGTGACATCACACATCCTTGTCTAAGGCCCACTTTTACTGGGAAATAGTCCCCTTCCCTCCTACACACTCTAACCTGAGCCTCACTATCCTCATAAAAACTCTTCACTGCTTTCAGTAACCTTCCTCCTATTCCATACACCTGCAACATCTGCCACATTGCCCCCTATCTACCCTATCATACGCCTTTTCCAAATCCATAAATGCCACAAAAACATATTTACCCTTATCCAAATACTGTTCACCTATATGTTTCACTGTAAACACTTGGTCTACACACCCCTACCTTTCCTAAAGCCCCCTTGTTCATCTGCTATCCTGCTTTCTGTTTTACTCTTAATTCTTTCAATAATAACTCTACCATACACTTTACCAGGTACACTCAACAGACTTATTCCCCTATAATTTTTGCACTCTCTTTTGTCCCCTTTGCCTTTATACAAAGGAACAATACACGCTCTCTGCCAATCCCTAGGTACCTTACCCTCTTCCATACATTTATTAAATAATAGCACCAACCACTCCAAAATTATATCCCCACCTGCTTTTAACATTTCTATCTTTATCCCATCAATCCCAGCTGCCTTACCCCTTTCATTCTACCCACTGCCTCACGAACTTCCCTACACCCACAACTGGCTCTTCCACACTCCTACAAGATGTTATTCCTCCTTGCCCTACACACGAAATCACAGCTTCCCTGTCTTCATCAACATTTAACAAATCCTCAAAATATTCTCTCCATCTTCCCGATACCTCTAACTCTCCATTTAATAACTCTCCTCTCCTATTTTTAACTGTCAAATCCATTTGTTCTCTAGGCTTCCTCAACTTATTAATCTCATTCCAAAACTTTTTCTTATTTTCAACAAAATTTGCTGATAACATCTCACCCACTCTCTCATCTGCTCTCTTTTACATTGCTTCACCACTCTTTTAACCTCTCTTTTCTCTCCATATACTCTTCCCTCCTTGCATCACTTCTACTTTGTAAAAACCTCTCATATGCTAACTTTTATCCCTTACTACTCTCTTTACATCATCATTCCACCAATCGCTCCTCTTCCCCCGCACCCACTCGTCTGTAACCACAAACTTCTGCTGAACACTCTAACACTACATTTTTAAATCTACCCCATACTTTTTCGACCCCATTGCCTACACTCTCACTAGCCCATCTATCCTCCAATAGTTGTTTATATCTTACCCTAACTGCCTCCTCTTTTAGTTTATAAACCTTCACCTCTCTTTTACTTACTGATTCTATTTTCCTTGTATCCCATCTACCTTTTACTCCCACTGTAGCTATAACTAAAAAGTGATCTGATATATCTGTAGCCCCTCTATAAACATGTACATCCTGAAGTCTACTCAACAGTCTTTTATCTATCATTACATAGTCCAACAAACTACTGTCATTACGCCCTACATCATATTTGTATACTTATTTATCCTCTTTTTCTTAAAATATGTATTACCTATAACTAAACCCCTTTCTATACAAAGTTCAATCAAAGGGCTCCCATTATCATTTACACCTGGCACCCCAAACTTACCTACTACACCCTCTCTGCATGTTTCTCCCACTTTAGCATTTAGGTCCCCTACCACAATTACTCTCTCATTTGGTTCAAAAGTTCCTATACATTCGCTTAACATCTCCCAAAATCTCTCTCTCTCCTCTACACTCCTCTCTTCTCCAGGTGCATACACGCTTATTATGACCCACTTTTCGCATCCGACCCTTATTTTAATCCACATATTCCTTGAATTTACACATTTATATTCCCTCTTTTCCTTCCATAACTGATCCTTCAACATTATTGCTACCCCTTCCTTAGCTCTAACTCTCTCAGATACTCCTGACTTAATCCCATTTATTTCTCCCCACTGAAACTCGCCTACCCCCTTCAGCTTTGTTTCGCTTAGGGCCAGGACATCCAACTTCTTTTCATTCATAACATCGGCAATCATCTCTTTCTTATCATCCGCACTACATCCACGCACATTCAGACAACCCAATTTTATAAAGTTTTTCTTCTTCTCGTTTTTAGTAGATTTGTACAGGAGAAGGGGTTACTAGCCCATTGCTCCTGGCATCTTAGTCGCCTCATACGACACGCATGGCTTACGGAGGAAAGATTCTTTTCCACTTCCCCATGGACAATAGAGAAAATAAAAGGAACAAGAGCTATTAAGAAAAAGAAGAAAAACCTAGATGTGTGTATGTATATATATGCATGTGTATGCCAGTGTAGTGTGACCTAAAGTGTAAGTAGAAGTAGCTAGATATACCTGTTATCCAGCGTGTTTATGAGACAGAAAAAAGACACCAGCAATCCTACCATCATGTAAAACAGTTTCAGGTTTCTGTTTCACAGTCACCTGGCAGGACGGTAGTACCTCCCTGGGTGGTTGCTGTCTACCAACCTACTACCTATAATCTAACCAAATACATACATTAATAATATATAGCAATGCAGAGTTATTATATGCCTGAGAATACATACTGGTGCTAGCCTTGCAACAACAAGCCTGAACATCATAAACTCAGCACCTGAGGAAGCATGTTAAGAAACTGGAGAGAGTGCAGAAGTATGCAGTGAGACTAGTTCAGAGCTAGGGAAGTATATGAGCTATGGAGAGAGGCAACTGGAATTGAATCCAATGACCCTGGAGGACAGAAGGACCTGGGGAGACGTGATAACAACATACAAAATACTCAGAGGAATTGATTGGGCAGACAGGAACAGACTGTTTGAGAGGCAGGAATCAGGTACTCAGGGGCACAACTGGAAGTTAGACACATATGAGTCACAGGGATGTCAGGAAGTATTTCTTCAGTCACAGGGTAGCCAAGAAGTGGAATAACCTTGACAAAAAAATGGTAGAGGCAGACTCTGTACATAGTTTTAAGAATAAGTATGATAGGGCCCACGAGGCTAGGAGAGAGTAAATCTGGCAAGTGCCAAGTTGAGAGGTGGGGTCAGGAGCCTGAGACTCATCCCCTACAACTACATATAAGTGAGCACTTGCACCACTAAGCAACACTCACTAAATTTAGCCCAACCAAGATAAGTTAGGCAGAGTTAAGTTGCATTACATTACACATTACATTACTTTATCACAGGCCACACAGGCATAAGTTTGGGCATTTGTAAACTGGGGGGTCACCTCTAATGCCCTTGTGATTAATTTGAGAATGAAACATTCCTGTGCTTTGATTGTAGTGCACTACAATGCTAGACAGAGCAAGTTCTTAAACCTGGTTTTTCATACTGAATTCTTTGCTCTTATTTGAAGCACTGTTATACTGTATCTTAATGTTCTGTGGAAGCAACACATAAGTTAACTTATAATTATAATTGTGCCTTTTAAATGGCTTCTCGTAAATACATTTTCCATATCATCCCAACAGGAAGCTGGAGTAAAATTAATCATAATAACCTGAGCGATGTTGATTATTATCAGGAAAAGAAGGAAAACACCATTCAAAGCAGCAGTCTTACGGTTAAAAACTTTTTCCTGTGGACACGGTAAGTTTAGCTTTAAGAAAAAGGCTTTAAAAATATTTGTTTTACTAAATGAATCCATTGCATGTGTTTAATAATTCTTAATATAAGGAAAAAAAAAAGAATTAGTACTGTAGGTGGGCTTTTTATAATTATGAAATGACTGGGTATTTCATATGCATCACACATTAAACTAGTTATCTCTATTGCTGCATGAATTGTGGGTTTTGTTTCAAGTGTAATGTGTTTCATATTTGAGACATAAGTACAGTGGTACCCCGGATTTCGTCAATAATTCGTTCCAGAAGGCTGTTCGAGTGCTGTTACCGAACGAATTTGTTCCCATAAGGCCGAATGTAAATTAGATTAGTCCATTTCAGACCCCCAAAAATACACTTACAAAAGCGTTTACAAAAAAACACTTGCATAATTGTTCGAGTTGAGAGCTGTACGAAATTTGGGTTACCACTGTATAAGTAATTATATGCCGAAAAGAATTCTCAGAAATGAAAAAGATAAATAAAAAACTAGGAAGATTGTATAGTATTACATGTATAAGTATTTCGCTTGGAACCTGTTGGAAAAGTATGGAATTTATTTATTTATTTATTTATTTATTTGTATTTTTCTTTTTTGCCCTTTTCTATACAGGAAAAATTCTGGAAACAGGTCTCAAGAAAATTTAGATCCCACCGAGGACAGTAGTATAATACAGAGCAACTTCCAGCCTCGCCAAACGTATATTATTATCCATGGATTTCTTGGATTTGGAAATGAACCATGGATACTTAACGTAAAAGACAGTGAGTAATGTACAGACGGTTTTATATAATACATCTAAAAGGTAGTTAGCAACAGCTATTACAGTAGCCAATCAATTAACAAGTAATCTCTTTAACACTTTTGCATTAACATGGTTGAGAAATTGCAGCATATTTTCTTAGAACACGCCGTATTTATCTTTTTAACATGAACGCAGGGAAAAATATGGCATGCTGCCGGTTCATTCTCCCGTCTCCCCTCAGTCTTCCCTCCGTCTCCCCTCTGTCTCTTCTCTGTCACCTCAGCTCTCCATGTTAGTGAATTTTTTTATTTTTTTGTCATCCCATCTTGTCTCTGGAGGGTAACCATGGCACCCAAGAGGAATGTGAGTGATCCTTGAAATGGAAAGAAGCATAAGTATGAAAGTTTTGGTGTTTTGATGAATATTGAGATAGAGATGCTATGAACCTGTGGCCTGAATGAGGCATCATTTCAAAGATATGGGCTTGTGCAGTGAGTAACCCAAGTTGTGACCTCTTGAACTGAAGATGACACGTTTCAAAAGCTAAATAAGGGTGGAAAGTTATTGAGTGAGTTGATTGAGCAGAAAATTATGAAAGATGCCCTACTTAATTTCATCTTAATAAACAAATAAAGCCTTAAGAGTGCTATAAAACATTGCATGATGAGGAAGAAATTCCTGAACAAGAGTGTCTGTTTAGACTGGCTGGTTCCATAAGTTAAAAATTGCACAGTTGGTTGCATAATGAATTTTTACGTGAAATTGCTTCTGTTTACCACATGGTTGCGGGGAATTTCCTTGTTGAATTGTTGAAGTGTTTACGTTGAAGGTAGCTGGCGTATAGGCAATCCATTTTGCCTGTGTTAGCCGGGATGAATACTGTAGTAGTAGCTTTCAGGATACATAGACACTTGTAGACTAGAGCATAGTTTATTGGCTATAGGTTCCACCAGGCAAACATGAGTAAGGACAGCCCAGAGTCAAGTTCTGGGGAAGGAGATGTTCTTTCGGAAGGCTGCATGATAGTGAGGCTGAGGGCTCACCACGAGGACAGACCTCAGTGCCAGTCTTCTAATGGCCACTCTCAAAAATAGGCCATGAGCCAGCAACTCCCCTTAGCAGGAGGTATTTGAAACAGATGGGGTAGGTATACTGTCTACATTTTTTGGAAGAATATACCATTGAGAACTTACATTAGCAAGCAAGAGAAAAGGTCTCCAGGATTCTAGGCAGCAAAGGATAGCTTCAGCTTGCTACTTTGCGATAACGCACTAGGCAATTTTAAGTGTAAGCCCATGGTTATTTACTGCTCTAAGACTCCCCGAGCTTTGAAAGGTACGGATAAAACCACCTTACCAGTTATTTTGAGGTTCAACCAGTCAGCATGAAAAGTTATGCAGAAACTTGTTGGAGCAATGGATGCTGACTCAGATCTGGGAGTGCAGGAATTTGGGTATAAATTTAATACCGAAGATGCCATCAACTACGCCAAAAGTGCATGGAATGATGCACTCCAATTAACATTAAATTCAGGCTGGGAAACAGGCCTTCATTTGGTTGGGAGCCAGGTCCAGGAAACTGTTCAAATGGCAAGGAGATTGCCAGGTGAGGGCTTTGAAGATATGCAGGAAGATATGAATGAGCTTTTAGAAGGTAATGAGGAAGAAAGAATTACAGAGGAAATGTTGGCATAGCTCAATACCCAGATACAAGGGAGGCAGATAACAGACGAAGATAAGAAAAACAACCTGAGGAAAAATGGTTAACATTGTAACAGTTACATAAGCAGTCCATATTACTGGTAAAGTTGCAGACTTTTTCACTGAAGAAGACCCTGACAAATCTAGTAGTAGTGCTGTGAAACTGGGTCTGGAGCAGCTGATAATGCCTTACTATCAGTTGCACCAGAGACACGTTACAGAATTTCTCAGTACTCCAGTACAACCACCAACATCAGTGCAAGAACCACAATACACACACAACCCGCACATATAAAAGGGAGGAGCTTACGACGACGTTTCGGCCCGACTTGGACCATTTACAAAGTCACACTACCACACAGAGACTGAGGAAGCTCCTCCCTTTTATATGTGCGGGTTGTGTGTGTATTGTTCCAGTCACGGTATTGTGCCTTTTTTGTTATTCAAGAACCACAACTTTCCACCTCATTTAATGGTCAACAACCATCCACATCAGCTAATGATCCATGATCTTTCACTTTGGCTGACAATCCACAGCCTTCTACTTAAGCCAAATAGGGCCACACTAACCCTCTCCACTCCTATCAAAATCAACATACAGCAGCAAGCAGAATTAAATGTAAGAAATATTACAGTGGACCCCCGGTTTACGTACTGCTCCACACTCGAACAATTATGTAAGTGTTTTTGTAAGTGCTTTTGTAAGTGTATTTTTGGGGGTCTAAAAGGACTAATCTAATTTACATTATTCCTTATGGGAACAAATTCGTTTGGTAACGGCACTTGAACAGCATTCTGGAACAAATTAATTACGTAAACCGGGGGTCCACTGTATTTATGTAACCCTTGCAGCTATAAGTATTTTATATTTTATTAAATACAGTAGTCCCCCCATATCCATGGGGGAAAATGTTCCAGGACCTACCATGGATACCCGAAACTGTGGATAGTAGTGAACCTTATAGATAAGTCTTTTTCATTTACATGATTTTTCATTTATCTATGATAAAGTTTAATTGATAAATTACACACAATGAGTAGAGAATTAACACTTTTTCACTGATGGGAAGCACTTCATGGTTTCTGTTAGGCTTTGAAGAACTGACATCACTACTTTTGTATTTTGGAGCCATTATTAAGCAAAATTAAGGATTATTTTTGTGCCACGGTAAACTGTGGATAACTGAAACTGCAGAAACCGAATCCATGGATATTGGGGTTGTACGGTATTAAATATATTTACGTATAGTTATCATTGTTTTTTACAATTTCAAGACCTAAAAAACTGCTTGGGTATCTTTTTAGGGTATAAGGAACATAACCCTATTTTTCCTATGCATTCTTCAGTTCATTTTACACAATATATTTACACTATTTTCAGGAACCAAACCACTGTGTTAATCGACGGTCAGCTGTATTATCATCCCTTTATGGGGGTCCCTTGATGCTGCTGAAAGGCTTTTCATTCAAGGAATTGGAGCTACCTCTTCCTTGGATCAAGCCTGATTACCTCCAACAGTTTTGCTCTTAACAGTTGTTCTCTGTTTAACAAAATGCTGACTCACGTTACCAACTTCTCAGACCAAACCTGACAACCTTCCATTCCCCAGGTGATGGATGACCCCTACAAGTTTAGCACTGCCCCATCTGACAGTCTTGTTCACAAGCTCTTGGAGCTTGCTTCTAACATGTGTATTTCCCATATTAAAAATTAGAAAAATATTTTAATAATAATGGTATTTTACATAGAAAAATATAAATGTTAAACAGTTGTGGTAGATATTGTTATATTTTTGTAAGACCTATAGTTATGCACAGCATTTTGCACAGAATTTTTTTTAAGCTACTTAATACTAATAAAATGATATAGTTGATATTCAATAATTTATATTATGAGTTTAATAAAAAATTATGGGTCTTAAAATTTAATAGTATTAGCATTGCACTATATAATGATTAACTGTCTTTTTTTTTTTTACTCCACAGAACTTTTGAAGGTCTCGGATTGTAATGTGATATCAGTGGACTGGCCAGCAGGAGTTTCGTGGATGTTACTGTCATATTATACTGCAGTAAGTACAGTTCCCTATGTGGGCCAGGACACAGCTCTCCTTCTCAAGAGCCTTGTTGCCCATAAAGCCTTAAACCTAAAGGATGTACATTTCATAGGACATTCCTTAGGTGCTCATGCCTCTGGACTTGCCTCAAAACCTTTTAAAGGAAAAATTGGACGTATTACAGGTATGTACAAACTATTCATTAATCCTGTAAATACTGTCTGCTAAGTGTGTATAAAAAAGTAAATGTTTATGTAATTTTCATTTTTCTTAAAACATTGGCCACCCTTTGGTGAGAATTAACACAACAATGCCATAAATATTCCAGATTCTTTTCTTAAGTTTTAAAAACAGTATTTCTTAGAAAAACTAATTTCTGTGTAGTGTTCAGGATCCATAGTCCTATCTTGTCTGGTCCTATTTTCATCTTGTGAACATCCAGTACATCTTGACCTCCTCTTCAGAAAATGAACTGTCCACATTCCTTCGAGATGCTAACCTTACAGAGACTGAATAATATCAATGACCTAATCCTTAGTCTGCGTTAGTGCAACAGTTGTATTAGTAACTGCAACCTCACAATCTTACATTTCTCCCAAAACTGATTATATATTAATGTAATTAACTTCATTTTTGTTCTAATAATCTGCTACCTCACTATATTAAATTTCCCACTAAATATAATTGTACATCCTATTTTACTATATATATATCTTTTAACGTCTCTGTAACCATTTACTTTTATTTTTTTATTTTTAATACAAATCTATCATTACCTTTTCCCAACCCTATCTATTTACAATATTAGTAATTACTTTTTACTTGAAATTTAATTACAACCTTTTCACTTTTATTTTTATTTTTATATTTTTATAATCAAACAATTACCTTATTGTGTATGTGACTTAGTTTATTTTTTTCTTATAAGCTATTACCAAATAAGTGCAATTATTTACTCATACTTTTAAATACCTTTTTACCAAAAGCAAATTCCATTCACTTTATTTGCTTAATTGTACTCTTATATTCAAACAACTACCTCATTGTGTATATGACTTACTTTATATTTCCTTTATAAGCAACTACCTGATAAGTGCAATCATTTACTTATATTTTTTAAATACTGTTTACCATTAGCCAACTTTAGTCAACTTTCAGTCACTTTATTTGCTTAATTGTATTCATATATTCAAACAACTACCTCATTGTATATGTGACTAACTTTATATTTCCTTTATAAGCAACTACCTGATAAGTGCAATCATTTACTTATATTTTATAAATACCTTTTACCATTAGCCAACTTCAGTCACTTTATTAACTTCAATTTAATCAAAACTACTTTTAATATTAGTCAAATCTGTTTTAACTTCTAGTTCAATAGCTCTTTGCATTCATTAACCTCTTATTGCCTTTCATATACTAAAAGTTTCAACCAGTGCCATATTGAATCAAAAATTTCTTTTTCCATACCAATTTAATACTAGTCATTGAAGTTGTTCTAACCATTCATTAGACAGTTAAATTAGTATATCATTAACATTATTCAAATATCCTATATCACTGTAAAAATTCCTGTAAACATTTGCACATAATTGTGTTAATCCATTAGCAAGTAAGACTTTAATCTAATACCATATCATTAAGTTTAGCATAATCTATTGTTCCCAAGTCTAGTTATAGAATCACATTAATTCCTATGATTACAGGCATTGATCCTGATATCAACCTATTATTAAATGACTTACATGACTCCAACAGCAATTGTAACTATTACACAGCTGATCAAGCAAAGACATTACTCAGAGCCAACAATAACTTAACTATCTTCAATTACAATGTTAGATCGTTGAGCAAACATTATGATGACCTCACAGCACTACTCCAATCCCTACAGTCCAATATGTCAATCATCACACTCACTGAGACCTGGCTAAAGCCTGATACTACAGGTATCTATGCCATCCCAGGTTACACAGCCATTCACAACTGTAGGACAGACCAGCGAGGGGGTGGAACAGCAATATATTATACAGATCAACTCGAATGTATCGAAAATTCTTGTACAAGGGATGAACATGGAGAATATATTATAGCTAAATTTAAATCAAAAGACCTGCAAAAAACCCTCACAGTGGTAAACATCTACAGATTACCACAGTCAAACATCCGCCACTTTAGTGAAAAACTAGGAAACCTGATAATCGATTCATGCCTTAACATAGATCATTTGCTGCTCACAGGAGATTTCAACATAAATCTCCTACCCGCAGGTAACTGAATTCACAAACACTATGAGCAACTGCTTATTACTACCAACAATATCAAAACCTACAAGAATCTCCGATAATAGTACCTCGTTACTAGACCACATCTGGACTAACACAATATCTCCTCTAAAATCAGGCATAATCACAGAAAACACCACAGACCACTACCCTACCTTTCTCATAACTAACCTAGGCATTCTGCCCCAAGAAATTGCAAAAGTTACCTTCAGACTACATAATGAGTCTGCTGTTAATAATTTTATATCAGCTATGACGAACATTGACTGGCATAATGAATTGGAAACACATTCAGATACTAATGAATGCATCAAGAACTTTCTTAAAAAAACACATAACCTCTATAACAGACATTGCCCGAAAAAAACTAAACAGATCACAGCTAAGAGACTTAACAATCCCTGGCTAACACCCAGCATCCTTAAATCCATAAATAAGAGGCACAATATGAAAAACAATATAGAAGGGGTCTAATAACCAGAGAACAATCCAAACGCTACTCATCAATCCTTACTAGCCTGATAAGAAGGTCCAAAATTGTATTATGAGAACAGACTCCAGACCGTAAAAGGTGATATGAAAAGACCTGGAAAACCCTATCTACAATTCTAGGAAATAAAAAGATATCCACGAACAATACCATCAAATTATCAAAAACAGACGAACCCTACTCTCACCAACTGAGACAGCAAACAGACTTAATGTTTTCTTCTCCACCATAGGAAAGAATCTAGCGAGTAGGATCCCAAGCTCGAACACTCATCCAACAGACTACCTCACCAACACTTGACAAGACTAGGTCGAGCAAATTATTACCTCTGGTAGGCTCCGTCACACACTGCTTCAGAAAACAGTCCTGAACTACTTCCATAAAGTCACTGGACTCCAGATTACCGGTCAAAGAAGTCCAGTCAATTTGACTAAAGTTAAAATCCCCTACTAACACTACGTTATTGTGCCTAGAAGCCCTAACAATTTCGTCCCAAAGAAGTCTCCCTCTATCGTGATCCAAGCCTGGAGGTCGGTATATTACACCTAGAATCAGTTTTTCTTGACCTTCTAGAAACTCTACCCAAACAGATTCTGCTTCCTATTGGTGAGCCATGACTCGATCCATGAAAACACTTTTCCTCCAATGCCGTGAGCAGCCACTTTCTTTAACAGTCTCTGATGTGGTACTCTATCAAAAGCCTTACCAAAATCCAAATAAACAATATCGAATTCTTTATCATGATCAACTGCCTCAAAAGCCTTACTGAAAAAAGTTAATAAATTAGTTAGGCAGGAACGGCCCCTGGTGAATCCATGTTGAGTATCATTAATCAAATTATGCCTATCGAGATGGCTTCTTATGTTATCAGCTATAATCGACTCTAATAATTTGCCTACAATTGAAGTTAGACTTATTGGGCGGTAATTTGATGGTAACGACTTGTCCCCTGCTTTAAAAATAGGAATTACATTAGCTATCTTCCACGTATCAGACACTACACCTGTTTGAAGAGATAGGTTAAAAATGTTAGTTAAGGGTTCACAGAGTTCAATTTTGCATTCCTTAAGAACCCTTGAAAAAAGCTCATCAGGGCCTGGCGATTTATTTTGCTTCAAACGGTCTATCTGTTTGATAACCATTTCGCTAGTGACTGTGATACTACATAATTTATCTTCTTCAGGCCCACTAAAATACCTAATTCTTGGGATATTATTAGTGTCTTCCTGAGTGAAAACCGAGAGAAAATAATTATTAAAAATAGACCACATTTCATTCTCTTTGTCAGTAAGATACCCATAATTATTTTTAAGGGGACCTATCTTATCTCTAACTTTTGTTCTATACACCTGGAAAAATCTTTTTGGGTTAGTTTTCGAATCCCTAGCAACTTTAATTTCGTAGTCCCGCTTAGCTTTTCTTATCCCCTTTTAACGTCCTCTTAATGTCAATATACTGATTCGTAAGATGACCCTCACCTCTTTTGATACGCCTATAAATTCCTTTCTTCTGCCCTAAAAGATATTTGAGCCTATTATTCATCCATTTTGGGTCATTTCTATTCGATCTAATTTCTTTATATGGGATAAATGTTCTTTGGGCAGCATGTATAGTGTTCAAAAAACTGTCATATTGATAGCTCTCTTCATTACCCCAGTCCACAGATGATAAGTGTTCTCTAAGTCCATTGTAATCTGCTAAGCGAAAATCTGGGACCGTTACTGAGTTATTCCTACTATGAAACTTCCATTCAATGCCAAAGGTAATTGATTTGTGTATATATATATATATATATATATATATATATATATATATATATATATATATTTAAAATACCCAAGAAACATAATTGATAAATCTTTTAAAATAGCTAGGAATACATTTTACAATCCAAAAATGGACAACCAACCTTATTCAACCAAAAATATGTTGGTTCTCCCTTACCATGAAAACTTGGTTGATATACCTTCCTTTCTTAAGAATTTTAATATCAAAGTGGTATTTAAAAATTTTGATACAGTAAAAAGACTTTTGATAAAAAATTCCCCCCAAAATGCTGACGGATGTGTCTATAAGATTCCCTGTAAAATATGCGATAAAGTTTATTATGGTCAAACTGGTAAAAGTCTTGAACTAAGATTAAAACAACATAAATATAGCATTAGAACTGGACAAGATTCTAATGCTCTATTTATTTATGTGAGAGACTTTAACCATCCAATTGATTTTCACAATGCTGAGAAGGTTGTATCAAGCAAGTCCATGGTTGAGAGGAATATAATAGAATCATGTTTCATTAAAAGCAGTTTTGAAAATAATATGAATATTTCTTTTGGTTTATATAAATTGGATTAATTTATAATTAATAAAATTTGGGAAGAATTTAATGATAAATTGGACTAATCTTAATTCTTGGGAAGGGTTTCAGGTCCTTTCTTATGTTCCTCTTCACAGAGTCGTGCGTTGTTACGCTACTGTGAGGTGTAGTCTTTGTTAGTGTGATGTGACTGTGAGGTGTATTCTGCCCCTTTATAAGCCTTCTTGTCATGTTTCCTTTTATAGTTCCTTGATAATGTGAGTAGTCACGAAAGCGCTTGGAATTCTATTTTTCATAGTGGTTGTCTTGCATATATATATATATATATATATATATATATATATATATATATATATATATATATATATATATATATATACGCATTAAAAAGTTATTTTAATAAGCGAAAATAAGCAAATTTTGGAGATAATTTGAGCACCATACATTGCGAGTAAACACAAGAATTTGTCCAAAAAATGAACGGAATACCATACAATATTTTACTCGTTTTTTTTTTTTACTTTTACCCACGAAATTTTATTTTCAAATTTACATAACAGAAAAACAGCGTAATATTTTGCGATCAGACTCCCTTCAAGGGGGGGAGGGGTGCACCAACATTCTGGTAAAGGGCTCTTGATTCCAGGAATCGGAGTATTTTTTTCCCCTTAAATCGGATTAAACCTGGTTACCTCCCGATCGCCACTTGCTATAACCCCCTCTCCCCCTACGAATTTAGAGCTTTCTCGTGAATATATTATTCGTGCCCCGGCCAAACAATTTATGAACATGTATTCGAAAGTCAATACTAACCTTCAATTAGAGAAGAAACTTGAGTAGACACTGATATTGTTTCCCGAGAACTGTGGGTTAGTTTCGTATTGTCCTAGACACGATTGTTACTGATTCTTCATGTATGCGTTACTTAGACGTTGCAAGGAACGCAACAGAGTTACAGTAGAGTATATTCTGCGCTTGTTTATGATGATCATGATGATGATGATGATAATAATACAGTGCATACATGGTCAGAGATGTATGTCAGTTATATACCGACAAATATATTAATAAAACATGAAATGTGGCTCATTGTTTTTCATCTTGAGTTGAAGTTTCGCTCAATACGACTGGAAAAGTTTCTTGTGGTCGAAATGTCTTGTCAATAAAATGACATAACCCTCATATTTTGTCATGTCTATAATGATTAGGGATGCTCAAAAGTGGGAGCAAGCTTAAAGGTTTACATTTATATGGGAACAAGAGCACTGTTCCAGAGACGCAAAGTTCTCTCAGCAGCTTGATAGAGATGCATGACTGTCTCACAGGAAGAAGGATGAGTGTACTACTCATTCCTTGACAGCACAGTCTTTTTATTTTTTTGATACGGAACCATAAAGAGGTATAATGAAGCTAAAAAAGACACTACAAAGTAGCAGGGAAGCCAGAAGAATTACTAATTAAATACCTGACCAAGCTTGAGTTATGAATAAATGGCTGCTGAAATTCAACCCCGGTAAATGCAAGGTTATTATGATAGGGAAGGAAACAAGGAGACTATCAGTCGTATCTTACTGGGAAAGAAACAAATCTCAGATTTCAAATAATGAGAAAGATCGAGGTGTTAACATCACACCTAACCTATTACCAAATTTCCATTACAATAATTTATAGTAATTACATTCATGATTCTAAATAAAACATTCAAAACCATTTACACAACAAGTTAGACCATTATTCGAGTATACAACGTAGACGGGTAACCCACACTTAAAACATCACACACATACAAATGAAACGGTACAAAGGTTTGCAACAAAGTTTTTGCAAACTAATTAAAGAATTTGGTAGGGCTGAAAAAGTTAAGTGGCGTGTGAAAATTTCAGTAAGGAGGAGGAAGTGAGGTTGGGTCGTGTGTGTGTCTGAGAGAGAACACAAGGAGTAGAAGCAATGTTGATAGAGGGATAATAAGTGTTTGAAGTAAAGAACTGTGTGAATTAGAAAGAGGGTTGGGTGTGAAAAGTGGGTTACAGTAAGTGTTTATATAGTACCTGGGGAAGAGAGGGATGTAGGGAAGGGAGATTCGGGGAGGATTAAAGAAATGTTTAGGGAGTTTTTGAACCAAGTGAGTAAACAATTATTGTGGGCGACTGTTGTAGACAGCGTAGCAGGTAAATTGTTAGTGTCAAGGTGAATGATAATTGGCAGCCTCAACTGAACTATGTATTGAAAAAATATTTCGTAATAAAAAATACTTATTTTAAGAAAATAAGATAAATTAAAGAGATATCGTATAAAGCGTAGTAACAGCAGCTTACTAGCTAATGTATTAGTACATAAAAAGTTGACTGACAAACTTACGGATGAACATGATTTTAGAGAAGCGACAGATCTGTCACATCATCATCTTGTAATGATGGAGTACAAGGTAAACATCGTCAGTGATTAAGAATTAAGTGAAAAATAATGAATTCAAGGAAAATATGTTAAGATATGGGTAACTATTGAGAGAAAGTTGTTTCAGAGAGAATACAGGTAACGGGGTTGAAGAGATACGGAGTAAGTTAAGAATGTAGTGTTAGAGAGAGCAGCAGAAGTTTAAGGGTATAGTAGGGAGGATGTGGGTGGGAAAAAGGAGTGATTGGTGGACTGGTGTTATTGGGATGGTAAGGGAGGAAAAGTGAGCATACGACAGGTTTTAACAAAATAGATATAAAATACGAAGTGCCGCGTTTAAGAGGAGAAAAGAAATAGAGGTTAAAAGTGTGGTGTGAAGAGCAAAAAACAAGGCCAGTGAGAGAATGGATGAGACTTTATTAACAAAATTTTCTTAGAATAAAAAGAACGGTGCGATCTTAATAAGTTCAGAATGCTTAGCCAACACGCAACTCAGCAGTAAAAAACAATTGAGGGAATATACTAAATAGGAAGGTGGATATACTGGAAAGATGAAGGGAATATTCTGAGCAGCTATTAAATATTGACGATGAAAGGGAGGAAGTGATTTCATGCCCTGAGCTAAGAGGTGAGAGTGTGAGACGCGTGAGGCAATAAGCAGAATGAACAGGAGAAGAGGAGATGGGTGGAGATATTGTTTTGGAGGGGTTGGTGTATTTCTATAGTATATGTATGAAAGACCGAAGGATACCCAGGGACTGGCAGAGAACATGCATAGTTCTTTTGTATATTGGGGAAAATCGAACAATGGCGAAAGTAAGAATTTTTGGGGAATTATCCTACTGAGTATACCGATTAAAGTGTGTAGTAGAATTATTACTGAAAGAGTAAAGGGTAAGATAGAAAATTGGATTGCAAAGAAACAAGGATGATTTAGGAAGGGTAGGGGATTTTTTGACCAAATGTTTACTTTAAAGCATTTAAGTGAACAGCATTTAGGAACGGAACTTGGGGCTCGGAAGACCCATATAACAAGCTGGATAGGGAAGCAATGTGGCAAATGTTACAAATGTATGGGATATGTAGTACGTAATCGTAATGACACGATTGCAAACAAACCACTAATGAGTTTTTAAGCAGATAATGAGAATTAGAGAGAGGAGAGAGAGAGAGAGAGAGAGAGAGAGAGAGAGAGGGATTATTATGTAGTAAAAGTAGCCAGGAATCCGTGATCTCACCAAGGTTGTTTAACAGACATTATGTTGTAAGAGTGAACGTTAGTGTGTTCTGCAGAGATGTAGGATTACATGATGACGAATTCAGTATGAGTTGTCATGATTGCTCATTGCCAATGACACAGTTCTTTTGGAAGATACTTAAGAGAAGTTGCAAAGATTGGTGGATGACATTGGGAGGGCGTGTACAAGAAGGAAAATGAAAGTAAAAATAGGAAAAAGCAAGGTGGGGGAGAGTAAGAAAAAAAATCTAGGTAATGGAAGATTGAATATCAGATTGGAGGGAGGGAGTGTTGAAGTAAATATGTTCGAATATTTGGGAGTGAATTATTCGGTCGATGGTTCTATGAAAGACCAGGTGAACCATAGTATAGATGAGGAGGCATCTGTATAGTTAAAGAGTTCTGTCCACGAAGACAAAAAGGGTTGACCCAGGAGCTGAAACTTGATCCCTGCAACCACATAGGAGTGGGATGCCACACACACACACACACACATGTATGGAAGACAGCAAATGTAGTTCCAATTTTTAAAAAAGGAGACAGAAACGTAGCACTAAACTACAGACCAGTGTCACTGACATGTATAGTCATACAAGGTCATGGAGAAGATTATCAGGAGAAGAGTGGTGGAGCACCTAGAAAGGAATGAGCTTATCAACGACGGTCAACACGGTTTCAGGGACGGGAAATCCTGTGTCACAAACCTACTGGAGTTCTACGACAGGGTGACAGCAGTAAGACAAAAGAGAGAGGGGTGGGTAGATTGCATATTCTTGGACTGTAAGAAGGCGTTTGACACAGTTCCACACAAGAGATTAGTGCAGAAGCTGGAGGACCAGGCAGGGGTAACAGGGAAGGCACTACAATGGATCAGGGAATATCTGTCAGGAAGACAGCAGCGAGTCATGGTACGTGGCGAGGTGTCAGAGTGGGCGCCGGTGACGAGTGGGGTTCCACAGGGGTCAGTCCTAGGACCGGTGTTGTTTCTGGTATTTGTGAACGACATGACGGAAGGAACAGACTCCAAAGTGTCCCTGTTTGCAGATGACCAGACAGAACTACAAAGGGATCTGGACAGGCTGCAAGCCTGGTCCAGCAATTGGCTTCTGGAGTTCAACCCCACCAAGTGCAAAGTCATGAAGATTGGGGAAGGACAAAGAAGACCGCAGACGGAGTACAGTCTTGGGGGCCAGAGACTACAAACCTCAATCAAGGAAAAAGATCTTGGGGTGAGTATAACACCAGGTACATCTCCTGAGGTGCACATCAACCAAATAACTGCTGCAGCATATGGGCGCCTAGCAAACCTAAGAACGCATTCCGACATCTTAATAAAGAATCGTTCAGGACCCTGTACACTGTGTACGTTAGGCCCATATTGGAGTATGCAGCACCAGTTTGGAACCCACACCTAGCCAAGTACGTAAAGAAGCTAGAGAAAGTGCAAAGGTTTGCAACAAGACTAGTCCCGGAGCTAAGGGGTATGTCCTACGAGGAGAGGTTAAGGGAAATCGATCTGACGATACTGGAGGACAGGAGAGTTAGGGGTGACATGATAACGACATATAAGATACTGAGAGGAATTGACAAGGTGGACAAAGATAGAATGTTCCAGAGATGGGACACAACAACAAGGGGACACAGTTGGAAGTTGAAGACTCAGATGAATCAGAGAGATGTTAGGAAGTATTTCTTCAGTCACAGAGTGGTCGGGAAGTGGAATAGTTTGGGAAGCGATGTAATGGCTCCATACATAGCTTTAAGAAGAGGTATGATAAAGCTCATGGCGCAGGGAGAGTGACCCAGTAGTGGCCAGTGAAGAGGCGGGGCCAGGAGCTATGAATCGACCCCTGCAACCACAACTAGGTGAGTACACACACACACACACACACACACACACACAAGCGCACACGCACAAAGAACCCATTGACCGTGTTATGATCATTGCAAGTCAACCTTGCAGCGGAATAATTCAAGCCAAATCCGTTCCAGCCATACCACGAAAGGCTACGCATTTCTGCTGTGTATATTGACACTCTGATTTTAATGTGTAAATTGACAGTGAGAGTTGTTGGTGTTGCTTGACTGCCCTGTCACCGCCAGAGCAAGAGGCTTGTTTTCATTGAACAAAACTGTGTACATTAGCCGTGTGCCGCCGTCGTACAGAGAGGGTACAGAGAGTGTACAGAGAGGGAGCAACAGCTACCTAGAGGGAGGAAATGACGCATAAAAAAAAATCATGAAACCAATGTTTCACTCAATGGAACTTTATTCTCTTGAGCGAAAGGTTTCCGTCTCGCTGCCTCTTTTATCTAAATGCTAACTATTTCCTTAACTCCCCTTCCCATCCTTCGAGAAAGGTGACTTGATATCATTGAGGAGCTCTTGATCCAGGTAGATCGAACCTTATTGCCTCATTCTCCAGGCATTGTACGACCTCTAAGAGTTCAATGTTCACTCAATAATAATAATAATAATAATAATAATAATAATAATAATAATAATCATAATAATCATAATAATCATAATAATCATCATAATAATAATAATAATAATCATAATAATAATATGCTTACCTATCATAGCTCATCACACAGAACAGGTTACTTAACACTGATAAAATGTGTCTACCTGAATTGGGACACTTCATTAAGGTAATAAAGATATCGTCAAACATTCCACCAGTTACAGTCGCTTCAGTGTTTTCGTTCCAGCTGAGCCACAGTTGCTATTACGTTGCTATTACCTGTGAAATACCAACTCTCAAGTTAGCTTCTCCCACATACAGAAGTGTAATTTGTGAAGATTTCTTCATCACAGGACGAATATACTAAATATATATGCCTACAAATTACATACCTATCCAATTAAAATTCATGCTTTTGCCTCTAATACAGCCAGCGTAACGCTGTATTTCAGTCCCTTTTTTCATGGCTGCATAACCTTAAGGAAGCAATCGTTTGTTTTGAATATAAGAATAAATTTTCCAAAGGTGTAATATTTTATGTCACAACAAAGAGCGAGAGACATGAAGGTGCAAATTAAACCCAGAGAAAAGCAGGGGCGCCACGGGCACATGACTACATACATAGTCCAAGACTATTCAACTTCTTACCAGCAGATACTGGAAATATTGCTTGAAATAGTATAGAAGGTATTTCATCAAAGTGGCAGATCAGCCAGGCTGTGACGGATTTGTGGGCCAGTGGGCCGCCAACAGCAATAACTTGGTTGAACAGGCAATCGATAGCAAAGCAAAGTGAGGAAGTCTGAAGGAAAATCTCTTGACACAGAAGGGGCCAGGAATCTTAACTCTTACTTCCGTCAGTGTAAAGTGAGTGTGTGTGTGTGTGTGTGTGTTAGTTACCATTTTGTCCTAGGCACATGTCGATTAGACACTAGGCCTGTTGTATGTATGTATGTGTGTGTAACGAAACACTTCGAAATGTTTCAGCCCCGCCGGGAATTGAACCCGGGCCCTCCGTGCGTGAAGCAAGAGCGCTAGCCACCATGCCATCGGGGCGTGTGTGTGTGTGTGTGTACTCACCTATTTGTACTCACCTATTTGTGGTTGCAGGGGTCGAGTCATAGCTCCTGGCCCCGCCTCTTCACTGATTGCTACTAGGTCCTCTCTCTCCCTGCTCCATGAGCTTTATCAAACCTAGTCTTAAAACTATGTATGGTTCCTGCCTCCACTATGTCGCTTTCCAAGCTATTCCACTTCCTGACAACTCTATGACTGAAGAAATACTTCCTAACATCCCTTTGACTCATAGGAGTCTTCAACTTCCAATTGTGACCCCTTGTTTCTGTGTCCCCTCTCTGGAACATCTTGTCTCTGTCCACCTTATCTATTCCTCGCAGTATTTTATATGTCGTTATCATGTCTCCCCTAACCCTCCTGTCCTCTAGTGTCGTCAGGCCGATTTCCCTTAACCTTTCTTCGTAGGACAATTCCCTTAGCTCTGGGACTAGTCTTGTTGCAAACCTTTGCACTTTCTCTAATTTCTTGACGTGCTTGACCAGGTGTGGGTTCCAAACTGGTGCTGCATACTCCAGTATGGGCCTGACGTATATGGTATACAGAGTCTTGAATGATTCCTTGGTGAGGTATTGGAACGCTATTCTTAGGTTTGCCAGCCGCCCGTATGCTGCAGCAGTTATCTAATTGATGTGTGCCTCAGGAGATGTGCTCGGTATTATACTCACCCCAAGATCTTTTTCTTTGAGTGAGGTTTGCAGTCTTTGGCCACCTAGACTATACTCTGTCTGCGGTCTTCTTTGCCCTTCCCCGATATTCATGACTTTACATTTGGCAGGGTTAAATTCAAGGAGCCAGTTACTGGACCAGGCTTGCAGCCTGTCCAGGTCTCTTGTATTCCTGCCTGATCCTCGACTGATTTGATTCTTCTCATTAACTTCACATCATCTGCAAACAGGGACACTTCTGAGTCTATCCCTTGCATTATGTCATTCACATATA